>JAVQJS010134891.1:0-32999 GCA_036024795.1 Galaxias rostratus | reverse complement strand
CCCCCCCCCCCCCCCCCCCCCCCCCCCCCCCCCCCCCCCCCCCCCCCCCCCCCTGAACAGAGAAAGAGAGAGACAGAGAGAGAAAGAACTGTCTGTTCAAGGAAATCCGACAAGACTCTGATCTGGAAACCCCCTGTAACTTACAAAGTAGAGTAGAAGACAAAAGACAGGGCAGAGATAAAAGGCAAGAAAAGAAAAAGGGCTGAATAAAAAAGGGTCGATAGGCGGAGACAACTGGTGAACTTGACCGTAGCACTTTTGTCCTCCTCTCCTCCGGGTTAGAGGCGAGCGGGTGAAGAACAGAGGTTTCCGAGCTCAGTAACCCAACACCCTCTGTGACACAACTACCCA
Organism: Galaxias rostratus; assembly: GCA_036024795.1. Classification (NCBI taxonomy): domain Eukaryota; kingdom Metazoa; phylum Chordata; class Actinopteri; order Galaxiiformes; family Galaxiidae; genus Galaxias; species Galaxias rostratus. The sequence goes on along the minus strand of JAVQJS010134891.1, from coordinate 32,648 downwards.
CCTGCTCCGCAGAGAGACAGGCCTCTACCATGGCAAGCCTACGAGTGGAAGTAGACTGAGGGAGTGGAAAGAGAGGGCAGAGTTGGCTGCTCCATGTCTCGTGTCGGCACACAGATTCACTTTCACTCCTCACAAGTCATCTGTTCAACATGTGACAATAAGTGCCCACATGCCTTGACGCAGCATGTATATGCTGGCAGCTATAACTTTAAAATAAAAACACACATCACCACACGACACCAGCACATTGAAATGCATGCAAGAGAGAGAGAGAGAGAAAGGAAGGGAAGAAAAGAGTAATGAAAAGGAATGGAAGGCTGGAGGGAGGCGGAAGGAGGGGTTCACAGGAGCCGTTGAGCGCCGTGTGAGCAGTATTTGCTGTTTTAGCCCCGAGTCCTGCAAAGGGAGAAGAATGCTCTCATTGTCCACGGGTCTGCTCAAGACCTCCTAAAGTGCCATTGTAGAATACATCCTTCCCTCTGCGCAGCACACAGCGCCGTTTGTTTGTGCCACATGCTATCCTACACAGTGCGCTTGAAAGGACAACACAGCGAATGTTTAGAATGTGAGTATCTGTGTGTATGCACGCGCACACAAAACATGGTACACAATGAAGGTGTACATGAGTGACTTAGATAATCCCGGTAAAGTAGCAGTATGTAAGCCCGCTAAGCCGGGTGTCACTCAGAGAAGAAGACGTGCGTCGTTGACACGCGATGACCTCCAGCCTCATAGATATCAGCAGCTCTGACGACGGGCCGCACTGTAGACAGGGAAGTCACCAGGTGAGAAAACGCCAAGCAGAAGAGTGACACCCCAGAGTAAACTGGGAGGACAGAGGTTCCAAAAGATTCACTTGAAAATGGAGCCACTGAAAGGAGAAATAAAACAAGAGAATAGGAAGGAAAGGTGAGAGCTTCAGTTGGCTAGTCACTTTAAGGCACTGTGGTGCTGATTAGCCATGACTAAGGAAACTGCAGACAGGGAACACCGCTGTTTCCCTCTCGAGTGAGCACGGAAACAAAGTGCGCGTTTCTTTGTTTGTTTGGTGGGGCAATCCCAAGAGGCCCTGCCTGAGCAGCGGGCAGACACACAAGCAAGCACTCGGTAGTGCCTCGCCCGCCATAAAAGCACCAGACAAACAGCATTGGAGCCTCATAACGGGGGAGTGTGCAAACATTAGTCAGAGCACACAGGATCCTCGGAGCAGGGCAGAGAGGGCATGGCGTGTTGCGCTACAGCCGGGATCAGGTGTGGTTGGTCGTGGCAGCAAGGAGAGACAGGTTCAGCAGGTCAGGTGGCTTTCTCGCCGTCTGTCAGCGGGATCTGCAAGGACAAGCTCGGTAAATCCAGGAACTTTTCCCGGAAACGCCATTTCAAGCAAACTCCGTGGGAATGCATATGTACTAGGTAGCACAACTGGGGACCGTTTTTTAGAACCACCGCCTGCAAGTAGTCAGGCGTTATTAAGAGTGAGCTTAGGTTTTGAGGGTGTGATGAGAACTAAATGGAACTTGCTCAATTGTGAGGGCACTGACACTTATGGATTAGGTATGCCCTAGAAACATACTAGGCAATTGAATGAGTAGGGTCAAGTAACGGTTGGGTACATTGGAATCCCATTAAGAAATGAATTGGGAATTGGCATTGGGAAATGATTTCTGGGCAGATAGCCTGAGTGGTAAAACAGACAGCAGGACATTAAATGTGATTAGGCCGAGTAATGAATTTAACCACTCAGTAATCAAACTGCATTTAAAAATGTCCCCTTACAACATTCCCATGTCCATGCCCATGCCCATTTCTGGGTCATTTGAACAGGAAACAGCGGCTCTTCCTGACTCATCCACTGTGAGTGGGGAAAGACTTCCCAAAGTGCACATTACAGTGTAAAAGAGCAATGACCTCATCATCCTTCGACCGCTGTTGTCATGACAGCACACCTCTAGGTAAAATACGTGATACACCTGTGTTCGCCCTACCCCCCTCCCAAAGCAGTCTCCCTGACCAACTGATTCCACACCCGCTGCACAGGCAGGTGGAGACAGTCAGGTGTGAGGGGTCAGTTAACTGTGGGCTGGAGTAATAAAGCAGCCAAGCAATGTGCTGTTCATGTTACCGTACATGAAGACCCTTTGACTCCTCAACATTTTTTATTATTATACCCAAGGGATGATTCGCTGTTCCCACCCTGGGAAACTCCCAGAGCTGAACGCCTCTCTAAATGTTATCAGGGGAAGTTGATATCCATATTATAAAATGAGGGATTGTTCAAAAAATTATTTTCATTGCAACTGTGCCAAGTAGAAGCAGACCCACCCAGACACAAGCAATGACAGTGTACAATAGACACACGGATATTTTTGAATTGTGAATTAACTGTAATTCCAAACCTAAATCCATCAGTACAATTTTTCATTCCGCTAAGTTCCACACTGTAACCCAGGACAGAGCATGGCTAACTGCCGGAAGTAAACTACAGTAAAAACTTCTGTTGGGCACCCTGTATTCTGTAACTGTGCCTTTTAGGGCTAAACGCGCGCGCGCGCGCACGCACGCACGCAGAGCCTTTTCCCTACTAATTATCCCTAGTGAATGATGCTATCCTTAGGCCCCCATCCATACTTAGGGTGGGAAAACCAGGGCAGCTTGTGAACACAAGAGAAGAGAGGAGGGGGAAGAGAGAGGAGGGAGAGAGCAGCTGGTGCGAGGCCTGGGTGGGAGAGGGGCATGAGGAGTGGAGGAGGCGCAGCGTGGCAGATCGCGTTACACCATACGCTCACTGTCGCTCAGGCCTGAGAAAAGGTAGCAAACCCCAGAGCAGATGAGACTTAGTTGAACACACAAAACTCACCAAAAGAAGATATCAGGGATGATTCAACCACACAGTAAAATTCTATGGCAGTAGTGCACATGTATGATGTAATGTGATCATAGCAAAGACATGATCTGCTATTATTAGATCTTATTAAAAAATGGGAAAGTCCAATAAAGTTCAGGCCAAGGATACCATTGACCTGTGAGCATAACCACATGGGACTTTCTTACTAGACTAACAATAATCCTTTGGGGATCTTTTTCTGGGGGAGAATTCTGTCCAATGAGACGCTGTACACTTGTTACACTGTACACCTAGTTGATCCCAATAGGCCTAATGATTGTGCTTTGTCTGCAGGGCGTTAACCAGTAGGCCTCCCACTGTGGTGGTGATGACATCGCCATGCTTGTTTTTGTAGTGTTTTCAAAACCATTGGTACCAAACATACTGGTGATGACATGACAAGGTGTAGAATGTGTGCTAGTACTAAAAAAAATCTCAGTCAAAAGAATGCTTTTTGTACAGTGCCATGGGAATTGTGGAGTTCTATTTTATTTTTAAAATAATAAAGGCCTGTCAGCAGCATAGAGAATTTGCTGAGGTCTGATCCCCTGCCCACTTCGTCAGGCTGTATTGACAGGCTAGGGAGCTCTGGCTGCTATAAGGCCAGGGTCAAAGGCACTGCAGGGGGCTGACTCAAGGATGGAGGAGGGTCAGCATGCGTCAAAGCTCAAGGCAGCTGGTGTTGACAGCTAGGGCAGGGCACAGGCAGGCAAACGGGTCCGAGATGAACTCTGGACAGCATACAAATCATAGGTGATATCATGACAGTGTATGGGGAATAGGGCGACGGAGGCTGGTTGGGTCCGGGGTGGGGTTGTGATGAGGTCATGACAGTTGTGGGATGTTTGCACAGTAAAAGAAGAGAAAGGAGGGCAAAACCCAGACTGGATGGAAACTAAGCCTGCTCATGCCTGAGAGCAGTTGCAGTGGATGTTAACTCATTCAAATCAGTTAGAGGCAATCACACAGGCTACTCCAATGTGCAATCTAATTAAAAAAAAGAAAAATCACAAACACAACTTAGATAATAGATATAGAACGACAAAATAAAATATATTTAATTCAAATAAATAGAAAATATGCAAGCAGTAGTAACATTTATCAATAAAATTAAGTATTTAAACAAAGATAGCAGGGCAGGGCACAGACATAAAAAGGGGCCTGTTTGCCTATTACAGCAGTCTGTGCTGTAATATAAAAAAGCTCAAAATGCCACTCAGCTTGGGGAAAGTGAGGGTGTGGCCACCCAGGATGGGGAAATGCAACACATTGGAGTAAATGTGATCTGGGTCGCTGTCAGACAAAAGAGCCCATTGTGCTGGTATGGCCTCATCATCAGCATAATGCCCGTTCAGATCCACCCTCCAGCCCACTACCCCAGAATTGAGTTGGGAACTGGCCTGGACAGACTGAACTCATATGGACACTGCATAGCCACATTGGCAACAGCCAGGAAGTAAAGAGTGCACTTCACTGACTGAAGCCATCAGTTATTGGGGTCGGAATCAGCGTTGCAGAAGTAAACGTGGCTCAAAAAGAACTGCTGCAAGCAAACTATGGTAAAATGACTGTAAAAGATTAACATGTACAGCAGATGCATAAAACAGCGCAGCACCCAGTGTTCCAATACAATTCGTTAAAACTCTGTGCATGAAGCATGTGTGCCAGAATCACACAGGCTGTAGCCCACTGTAGCCCAATGAAAAGTGCGTTAGAGTGGGTTTTGTCTACACAGCCACAGAGCCGTGTGGAGAAAAAGATCGGAGATGTGTGCATAACTGTAACATCACGTCATGCACTACTATGAGAAGGACGTCCATTCCCCTGTGTATCAGACTCCAACTTTTGTGATTCAGGAACCTTAAAGAAGCATCTCGCATGCCTATGTTCAAACTTCCTGGTGCGGCAGAAAACATGTTACAGGGCTGCAACTCCTCATACAATAAACTCAACATATTTGCCCCCACCCATTCGTGTCCCCCCTTTGACCCTCAGGAGGAAGAATGACGCATTTTGGATCAGATTCCTTTAGGGGCTGTTTTGTATCCATCTTCCTGTGTGGGGAACAAAAGGCTTGCTGTGGAGAAGCTACACTGGCTGCAAGGGTTTTAGAATCTAAGGAGCTTTATCTTTATCTGTTGGAGAAATGTAGGCAAGCCTGGCTTTTCAGTGAGTTGGTGAGACTGTGAGAGACCAGTCGATGGCCTACTGTGATAGTTTGGCTAATAATGGTTTAGATGTCCCAAAATTGAGGCGACATGGAGTGCCCTACTCTTTTTCATCCTTATTTGGTCTTGCTGTTTAACCTGCATTCACATAATTCTCTCACATTTGATCATTGCCCTACATTGTTGTTTCAGTGTTTTACTCACTTAGAATTCGAATTAAGATAAGGGCAGATTGGCATGACTTTCTCTGTGGACTGGTGGTGAACACTCAATTACACACAGGCTAATGTCGCATCTTCAATGCCATAAAGTTCGATATAAACAGGTTGTGTGAATTCCAAATACCCACCATTCGTTTTCCCATAAAATCCATTCCCCCCGTAAAAACCCGTCATGGGCCAAAAAAACAAAAGCATATATGGTGTGATCATTTCAGTTGTGATAAAAAGTGGCACAGCATTTGCAGCCTACCGTTCGAAACAAGAGCGGCACATTGTCTAATATGCATCATAAGTAGATAGATCGATGGGTTATTCATATTTTAGTCCAAGTGGGAAAAATAAACCAATACGAGAATAATAAGAAATATGGGCCCTAAGACGTGGATTTAATGGATCCGAACATAGCCTGCTTTTGCACCAGATGTAACGGCGGTGTTATAAACAGCAATGTCAAAGTTAACCAACTTACTTGGATCGAATCGTTCGCCATCGTTGCTCGTTCAGGGAGCGGTTTGGAGTGGAGTCTCTGCTCAACGATGCGGTTCACAAGACAACTGAAAGCATGCGGGATTATCCAAATCCACAATGGATTGTCTTCCTCTATGATCAATTAACCAGGCCGTATTAAATACGATAGTTACAAATAATCTTCTCGCGGTATTGTCACACGTATCGTCTCAGAACTTTAGTTTTGACCAACACTATGTTGACACAATAGCAAGGGAGGTAATCCGCATTGTGTTGTATTGCCTCAACGCGCCACTGCCTCAAGCAAAATTGTTCCTCCCAGAAGGCTAGTTCCTTGTTTGTAAGACTGTTTAACTACAGTCTTTAAAAACGGATAAGTGTAAAAACATAAGAGATTCCAGTCCGCTGATCATTGTTCTTATCCTTTGTCGCTTGTCATCAACAGCTATACTAGCTACAAAAACGTTGGCACGGCTCCGACTATCATCATTTCTATTTCGAAGTGGCGATGATGTCAAACTCGTCCATATATGAAGTTAAAGCATATTAACGACACAGAACAACTAATTGAATCCCTTTTTCTCGTTCGTTACAAACCCGTGGAAAACGGACACACGTGAGGTTGCCTGTTCATATGCCGCAAAAGCCGTCTGTCAATCCCATTGCGAGTCTTTATGGCATCAACTATGCTCTTTACCCACAAAGTCAATCAATGACCAATCAATACCATATGCATCGCCTAATGTTGAGACGGATATCAAATTATACTTGCAGCACAATGCCCGGCCGATTGGGTATTCAGCCCGCACTTTTCTAATGAAGTTGCGCGTGCCCATCGCTCGGGCGTTCATTGGTAGCCTCTACAAGGCTAGACGGCGGAGGCGCGCCCAGTTTGTCATGTGACAGTAGTTTTTTTGGCATAACTAACTTCTCATGAACCAACTGTTGATTATAGTGACGTTTTAAAAGCACAGTCTACTCATTATGATACAGCTTATACAAAAAATATATCATACCTGTAGTGCACACCAAAAACTTGAATTGTACCCTGCAAACAAATTACTCGTTACTGTTACGTTTGTGTAACGTAATGTGAACGTCACACAAGTTTGGCTGACGCAAGGATGTCTACATTTGCTGTACACATGCTTTATATTTTAGTATGTCATCGTGTAAAATATATCATGTGCTCCCCTACCGTCAATAACAAGGGAATCATTTGACGATAAATCAATAAAGGTAGATGTACTCTATTACCTTTAATATTTCCAAAAGTACAAAGTACAACTTTGCAGCTTTAATCTACGCTATCCTTGTATTTTGACCTTCGTATCACTGACTTATGATTTGAAGAGGCAACATATTGCCATAATCTCCGACTGACATGAGAGTTGACTGAACAATTGTTCTAACATTTTCCAAGATAAAAGCATGATTGTATTCTGTAAAGAGCACCTTTTGACAAGACAATTATTAAGTATTAACACGTAGAGGGTCTATCATGGATAAGGATTTTTGAATAGACCAATTTGTACAAAAAATAAGAATATCTTAGAAAATTTTTCAAAGATTTACATGTATTTATACAATAATTTTGGGGAAAACTCTAAATTATTATCATAAATTCACATTCTATAAGGGAAGGGCATCTATCTTTAAGTAGTTACCAGATCTATTTTTCAAGCAAAACTCATACAGCTGGGGAAATGATTAAACAGAGAGTGTCAACTAAACCATACTCTAACAGTGATACATGTTCCAGCCACAAAAATATGTTTCTTTTGAATCACATAGTTATTGCACTCATTGGTTGTACCACATGATTTGGCCACACTAAATGATGCCATTAGTTCAAGTCTACTCAAAAAGACAAACACAATATATTCCGTAAAAAAATAAAATAAAAAAAAACAGAATGAAATAGTTGTTTGAATCTTTTATTTTTTTAATTATCTTAAGCACAAACACTTTCATGCGTATTTTCATTATTTCTCATCCCAAACTTTAAAAAAAAAAAAATGCAACGCATACTAAAGGCTGTCATGAAGTTTAAATGTTAAGGATAATATATTTCATTCGGAAATGCTTTCGGCATTTCACTAAGTTAAAATAAAATGTTCTGTCCAAAATGCTAAATTAAACATGCGGTATTCTAAAATAAAGAACTGCACATTTATTCATTACTAATATAATACAAATGCAAGGAAACTGCCAAAGGAGGTCAAATATCATGTAGAAGGTTTTTGAAATAGTTTCCCCACGTGATGGTTTCACCACATTATGTTCAATCAAAGTTTGCAGGCACAGAATTTGCCACCAAAGATAAACAGCCATTCCTCCAACCAAAGATCACAATCACTTTTTTTAATAGCAATGTCGATTTGCAAAAAAAAAGTTTAAAGTTTAAGTTACGTTTTTTTTTTCAAACTACGAAATCCAAACGAGGCCACTACATATCCAGCAGTAATATGTACGACGAAATGCTTTTATTTCATTTTTAAGAAGGACTTAATAACCTGTCTGATGTTTCTCAGGGTCCGTGCATGCACCTCTGTGATGTCAGTATCTGTACTTAAACTTGTTTTCTAAATAAAAGTCCTGAAATGGCATTTTCGCGATGGTCTCACCAAATGGTATCTCACGATATGATATATTGAGCATTCATTTGTTTGTATATTATGATGAAAATATAAATGTAGATGCTTTGATATTTTTTACAATAATAGAAAACATGTTTGAAATTATGCCAAATGCGACAGGAGATAGACCTCAAAATAAATTTTAATTCGAGGTTTTCAAATTAGCAGCCATGGCTGGACTTTTGGCAAAATGTTATTTCGACCCTTTAAACTAAATAAAAATGACAAATAACTAAAAGTTTTGGAAACGTTGAGGTAGATATGTATATGGGGAAAGTATTGGATATTTGTCAAATCTTCAAAGTGCTCAGTAATTTTTTTAAGTGAATAAATGCAGAAAAAGTGGGCGTCACATCTTTGACTAACACAAATAATTATATCTGTGTAGGCCTATAGAGGTCTGTTTCAGTATATTAGAGGGGTACAAATGCCATTTATAACAAAAATCTTAATTTCAAATCAAAAATTAAAGAACAGTTAAAATTAGACAAAAATACTAACTAGGACTGTTTGGTAGCTAGCTAGCTAAATGAGCGGCTTTAGCAGCATTATTCCCCAAGCGCCATCATCGGACGTCACATCAAGAATCGTGTGTCGAAGTGTACCGTTGGTTTATCAACCGTCAACGAGCACTAACGCTATTTTACAACGATTGTTAGCCAACAAAGCATAAAATATTACCAAATGCAAAGAAAGTTAATTGAAACTTGCTACTAGCAGTCTAAATTTTCCTGACTTTGAAAACAATTGCATATTTGACATCATTAGACCCAAGAAGATGTTGACGAGAAACTCTTCAGTGGCAGAGAAGGCCTCAAGATTAAAAGTTTTAGACAGTATTGCACGTGAGGACTGGGATATTGCCGAGTCATTTTCAGACATTAAAACAGGTTCGCGTAACCTACTTTTGACTCAAATATTTTTTTCGATTGTATACTTTACATTTAAAATAATTTTGTATATCCATCATGCTCTGTTATAGTTTTAACAGATTTTCTCCCCAGAGATTGTAAATGAGAACGTTAACAGTGGTGATTTGATGCCCTCTGGTGACGTAGAAAATGACTGCAGCTCCGAGTGTAGGGACTTTGACTTTCCCCTGCCCTCATCTCAGCAAATTAGTCTGTTAGAGGAGAGGCTATGTCCCATTGAACAGCAACTTCAATACTTTTTAAATCAAGCTGATGATTTACAAAACCATATTGTTAGCAGGTAACTGCTCACAAACACATTTGTGATGGTTGTCTAAAAGGCTTCATATAATTGGAATTGCTAAATAACCGTAACCACACCAATGCCACTGTTTTGTGTATTATTTTTAATTAATCCAAGTTTCATGAACGTGCAATACATAATGTCAAGTCAGTTTACATGTTCTTTTTTCCATGCAGGGCCGATCATTCTCATGATGAGGGCTTGGGCCATTTGGTGCCGACATTCATTCATACCTGTCAGCCTTACTTTACCTACCTTGAGTCGACTGCCCGCAACACCGTGCGTCAGCGCACCCCTCTGCCTTTCTACATTCGCTCACGAGTAAGCGCACAAGAGGTTTTCTCACATAGGTTGTACCGTCATTTATTATGACATACATCAGAGAATGTAAGTCAACACAGATATGCTAAAATAATCTTATGTTTCACCCGTGAAGCTGCTCAACTTCTCCAAGCAGTTGTGTGCTCGTTTGGAGCAGCTGGTCCTGAGCTATGCCAACTACAAAATCCTGTCACTGGACGAGTCAGCACCCAACAGGTATCGTCATCAAATAAAATTAATGAACACAACATATAAAAACGTATACACACATTACACAAGGCACGCAAGATTTCGCATGCTCACTCCTAACCATTCATTTCGAAAAAAGTTTAGCTAACCATTGTCATAGTTAGTTTTTCTTCAAAGTTTTGTACCCTTTTATGTAGTTGTTCTGTACTTCGTTAAATAATATATTGTATTTCCCCAATAATAAACTCCTCTTTGTATGTCAGTATCTCCCACTTCTACGTAGGCCATTGTCAAATAGACAGTTGTATGAAGCTAGCCATGTTCCGCTACTGCCAGCCAGCCCCTTTTCTGGCAGGGGTCAACACTGGCTTGTATAAACGCATGCGCTGGAATGTGGAGAGACTCAGAGACCAGCAGGCAATGCACACAGAGGGACAGACAGAACAGGAGACGGAGAAAAACACAGTAGCACAAAACAAAGCAGCTGTCGACTTAGAATAGTGAGTAAAAAAGAGAGAGAGAGACAGAGACACAGAGAGAGAGATAAGAAGACACATAGGAAACGCAATCAGAGCTGTTGTTCCAATCGGAGTTTTTGATCACATGTTCTAGTTTAGGAATTTCACCTTCAAAGTGTTTGATTTGTTAAGTGCACAGTATAACACAAGATCATTCTGAGCAAAGAAATTCCTATGACATGGCTGGCAGCAATTGATAAATAAAAAAAAAGAACTAGAATAAACATAATATACATTACACCTTATTACTGTTATCAATTTCCATATTTTCACTCCGTATGTGTCGAGTCAGCTACTTCCTGTGCTACGAGGATGTGCCTGGGGAGCCCCCTGAGGGTGAGCGCGAGGTCCAGACTGTTACCAGAGACAGAATGTGGTCCATTGGTCAGTGGGTTCAGACCTACCCTCACCCTGAGGGGGAGGACATTGATGATTGGTATGTACACACACCATGCCATTATCCTAGTCTTGCTCGATGTACAATAAATTGTTAGGTAAATGAAGGAGCTGGAGGGTCTACTTTATGCCTTCCTAGTTTTACTAATCTAAATGTAGGAGCCCTCTTGCAGATTTGTACTCTTATAATTGTGCAAAATCAGGATGCTGGACATGTTAGGAAGACAAGCCAGGAACACGTTGTGTGTGTACGTTTGTTATTCAGGATACTATGTGAGGTTCCTCACGGCCAGTACCACAAGTTAATAAGTCTGGGTGGGGAAGAGCCCTCCACCTGCAGTGCCACCGACTGCCTGATGGGGGCACTATTATGTCAGCAGGGTCCAGTGGAAAGCAAGGGTCCAGGACACATAGCCTAACCGAATGATTAGAGGCTTGCCTTCACTCTATTGCGTACATAAGAAACCAGAAGAAATCTAGTTTATTTTCAAGATAGATTTAGGGAATTCTATTTTTTTGATTTTAAGACATCTATGGAACTCGCCAATAAGATTGTTATACTTTCTTCGTTAAAATTGGTAAATTAGTTATATTTCAAGTTTAAGTTAGCATGTTTGACAATATGCAACCGTATGTGTATTAGCCGACTGTTTTAATGCTGAAGGTCTTACAGACTTCCAAATTGTACTTTTTTATACTGTTGTTCCTCAATTAATTTTGAAAGCAGTAATAAAGGGAAAAAAGCTGTTTCACCAAAAATCATTTTATTTTTATGAACTAAATTCATTGACAAGTTCACACTGACATCTTTGTCATCACAAGGTCAACATTTGGGGTTATGTCACATATTCAAATGAGCTGCCATAAGTAAACTCCAATGTGCTGAGATTAATCCATATTTCTGGATTACACTAGTATATCCACAGTGTTTACATGACTTGGGTTTCTTTAATTTCCAATAAATTACAAAACCATGACAAACTAAAAAGTTTACTATATCATCCAGAAAAGAAAAAGATTTTGGCAATGAGGACAATTTTTGGTACCTAATTTTAGTGTTTGAGACTATCACTAAATCATGCGACAAAGTATCTAACTCGCTAATTTGTTGTCTAGTTGAGGCAAACAGCAAGATAAATACGAACTAAAGTCAATCTGTATACAATCAACAAAAAAAGCATAATCTTTATAACTTGAAGAATCTTTTACATAGAAAACTTGTGTGTATTTTCTAATAAAAGTCTATAAATAAAGTCCCATTCTTCTGATCTACAATAAATCTAAATCTCAACAGTACAAAATAAATTCCAGTGGCATCCCTTAATTGCAGAGAACTGGCTCTTAAATCTCCCTATTTTATAATATACACTAACAGGTGTACAAAACACTACAGAAAATACACATTAAAACACCTAAGAAAAGTCCACGTTTGACAAAAACTGTGTGCTTGAGGTCTGAACAGTAGACCCAGAAAGCTGGAATATACCAGACAATACTGGCAAGTGCCTGCCCTTTGGCTACCTTGTAAAATGGCTTTATTAAGACAGTTTATTAAGAATAGTTTAACATTTGTACAGAGCATACTTTGTTTCTTCAACTGGTGGTAGAAACCCGCTTTGTTGGGGATATAGCTCTGCAACTTGTGCATCCACTCCAGCCGAATGAAAGTTCAACAAAAACTTTCCTTACTCAAAATGTTGAAGGAACAAGAATTGTGGCCTTTCACAGTATACAGTATCTTGCAACGCTATCAATGCAATGGTTAATCAGGGCTCAACAAGTTAAAAACTGTAAAAGTTAATTGTTCACTGCGTTTATAAAACACATTGAACAAAGCCGTAAATTCACAATATTTTGATGTTTTCCCTTTGCAGTCTTGTGAGTTATGGGCCTTGAGAAAATGATTCAAGCATAAACATTATCCATCGGTTAGAATGACCGTTCACAATCCACAAAGAAACAACGGGACAAGCAGATAAGACAGACAACAAATATGTATATAAATATTGACATCAAGATTAAAAACAGCACTTCAGTACCATAATTCAATAATATTCAAACAATTAACAGTACAACCCCAATCATACACAACTAAAACCCTTTCTTTGTCCCGCCCCCACCCCCCCACCCCCCCCACATCAAGACAACATGGCTAGAGAAACCAGCCTCACAGCGATAAGTTCCAACCAGTTAATTTATTTCATACAATTCTTTGTGCTTCATGCTGACTCAGCGACAACAACCAAAAAAAAATATGTTTGGCCATGATCGTCAATTAAAGTCTCTTCTATTCCCGTCTTCAAGAACTGTGATATCATCCAACACCACAGAGGTGAGAACCAAGAGAAATTGCCACTAAAACAAGAATATAAAACAGTTCAAGGCAGAACTGGAATTGACAGGACAGTGATTTCCCCTCTTGGGGAACGGAATTGTGCGTTTGGACACTTACAACCTTCATGTCGTTAGCACATCCAAAGCAGGTGGGCATGGCTGACCAATGGAGCTTGCTACATAAACTGTTGATCATAAAAAATAAATAAATAGTTAACTTTCTGATACAGTAGCAAACTTTGCCAATCTGCTTACGAATAGCGTAACTGAACAGTGCAGTTGATTGAACCTTGTGTAATGCCTTCCATATAATTGGGGCAGGTTCCAAAAGGCCTCTAGTGATCCATAACAAGTGTTATAGCCCTCTTGGGGTAATTCAACAGGCCTCAATACAGGAGACGTTTTCAGTGCAATGACCACGGGGAATCCAGATATCTGGATAGGGTGAGATTGATCTCAGAGGCAAATATAGATTTATGGATGAGAGCCTATGACAGGTCTGCAGTGAGACATAACCCATCTGGAAATGCAGTGAGATGGAGTTGGTACACCACAGGCAGCTAGCAAACACGCAGTGATGAAACAAGACCCGTAAGACACATACCCCCATCATAACAGTGGCCTTTTGGCGCGTGTGTGTGTGTGTGTGTGTGTGTGCGTGACCATCCATTAAACATCAGTTCCATTATGTCAGTAATGCTGCATCAAGAGCGACCGATACGCATGTGGAAAGACTTTGTCCTCATCCATCCTCTCAATGGGCTGGGCAGGGCATATGGGTCACGCCATGTCAGTGTAGTGTATCAGTGTCGTGTGTCCTCTGTGTTGAACTTGAGGTGTCAGGTTTAAGCGTGAGGGGCTAACCAAGTGGTGGGTTGTCATGGTGATGGCCACGCAGCAGTGCTGCGCAAATGGATCCAGCAAGAACGCAGTGTGTCAGTTTACATGCGTTTCAGATTGCATCAGATAAAACAAAACAAAAAAACCCTTATCATTAGGTGTATTATGTGTGTATGTTACCCTTTCCAACTACCATTAAATCACCCAGCAGCACCGCCACAGCTTCAGTATGAATGTGATCATTCTCAGTGGTGAGTCTCCAGCTCAACCACCGTCCACTCTCCCTGTGGCGAGCTCCCCGGAGCTTCTGGAGAGAAGCTACTGACGGAGGTCACCGTGGCTGAGGGTGGGGTGAGCGGGGCCAGCAGGTTGGGCCACAAGCTGCTCTCCAGGGGGCTAAGCGTGCCCCCTCCACCTCCTGGCAGGAGCAGCAGGGAAGAGCAGCCATCCCCTGTCAGCATCAGGGTCTGGTTGATTAGCTGCTGGACAATGTCCACCTTTTTGCCCCAGTCCAGGTCCAGCGGTGAGGGCCGCGCCGGAGACTCTGGTGGGGACACGCTGACACTACCCTGAGGGGTTTCGTTCATATCTGGATGGTGAGGGCTCAGAGGCCGAGTGGTTTCTACAGAAGTAGTGTGGTTTGTGAGGTTGGAGCTTTGATCCTCTCGAACTTCACTAGACATCATTCTCACACTGGGGCCACCAACGCCTATTTGTGCATGGTCTGCTTCCTGCTTGTCCACTTCCAGCTTCTGTATCCCCTCTTTGTGTACCTCCTCTTCACTGTCGCTGTTCTCCAAAGCTTCGTAGATGGTGCAGAGCCCAGAAGAGGGTGAGAGCAAAGCAGTGGACTGGCTTTTCTGAGGCTGCTGTTGCTCCAGCTCTTGCTGCCACTGCCTGATCTGCTGCCTCTGCTTCAGCTCCTCCTGCTGCTGCTGCAACTGCAGCTCTAGGACCTCCCTTCTCTTCCTCTCCACCTCCTCTGTCTCCACTTCTTTCCGTCTTTGCTCTTCCTTTCTTCTCTTCTCTTCTTCTTCTTCTTTCTTCCTTCGCTCCCCCTCCTCGTCCTCATGTTGCCCCTGAAGATCTTGCCGTTGCTGGAGCTCCAGCAGCTGTTTGTGGTGCTGCTCCAGCCGTCGGAGCTGTGGGCTGACCTGCAGGCAAGGGCTGCGGGGGGGCAGGTCGGCACAGGTCAGCCTGGGTGGGGTCAGGATGTCGCAATGGGGCCTGGGGGCGGAGTGGTCACGGCGGTGAGGGTGTGTTAGCGCGCTCAGCCCTGTGTGAGGAAGTGCAGATCACGTGGTGCGGTGTTATAAAAGAAAAGACAGGCAGACAGTGAGAGAGCAGTGCAGTGTGGGTAAGAACGGAGGGAGGCAAGTAAGGAGGGCGGTAAGAAGGGCTCTTTTGAGAATTGGCCTCATGGAGAACATCATTACTGAGAAGTGAGTAGCTCCACACAAACACTGCTAGCATGTTGTGGGACTAAAATATCTAACTAGCAACCTACAAAAGAGAAAAAGCAGCAAAATTAAAAAAAGGTGTACAGTAGAAAATGGTGACAGCATAAATGTGGGGGGGAGGGGAAAAAAGGGCCAGGATGTTATAGCAGACAGCAACCCTATCAACCCTTTCAAATGAAAACCATAATCGTTTTTGTGCAATAAAGCGGCAAACCTCCTGTATATGCAATCACTACAAGTTGAAAGCTTAATCCTTACCCGTGAATGGAGGCTAGTAAGTCAGTGAGACACATGCACCAGACAAGCAGATCTCCATGCATTACACATTAGACATGACCACATGTGAACTGAAATGGTGGCTTGGCAAAAGACCCTGTTGCCATCTTTATGGCTTAACTAGAATGATGAAATCAATCAATCAAGGGCAGCTAATTTCTTATGACAGGAATACACATTAAGTTATCAATAAAACTGTAAATGTATGTCAAAATAAAGTTGACTCGTCAAAAAGACACTGCGGGACTAGAGCCAAGCCACTTGACGGGCTGAGGACGGCACACCAAGCCAATGAGTCTGCCTCTGTGACATGCTCACAGCATCAAAAGCCAAGTGATATTAAAGATTGTAGGGTTAAATGGTGTGGTGGACATGCAAGCTCAACAGAGACATCTCAAAGGAGGCAGCACAGAAAAAAGCAGTTCAAGTTGAAAAGAAAACATAGTAGGAGAACAAGACGGACGCCATTCTTCAAGCCAACGGCAACCTTCCACAGTTGCTCCTCACGAATTGGCGACGTTGTGACTGGTCCCTGGGATGGCAGGCTTCTGTTGCGCCCTCAAATGTTAGTTTGTTGAAGGGAGAGGATCAGGAGGTGGGAGGCCTGGAGATTTTATTCAACAGCCAATAAAGTCCTTTCTGGATTTGTAGGATGTGGGCCTCGAGTGACCGTTTTGGGGGGTTAGGGTGTGTGTAGATAGAACTCAACCATTTGACTAACAATGCTAAATGTGCATAAGATTGGATTACAAGATGTGAAGTGACTGTACTGAAGATGGGTGCGGGTATAAGTGTCTTTTGTAAGAAAACCTTAGCAATGAGCGCAATATCTCACATGCTCCAGAGTAAACAAAAACTGTCCGGCAGAGAGAAGTCATGTTAAATATCTAATCTTTATTTAAAGCTTAAATTGTCAAATGCTTTAAAATGACATACATAAGAAAAGAGGGCCGATCTAATTTTAAAGTGCAAGAAGAAGGGAGTGCTGGGGGAGATGGGGCCAGGAATGCTTTTGAATAAGAGAGGATGATTAATAACAAAAATACAAATCAAATTTCATTTGCACTTGTTCAGTAAAAATGGTTTGATACACACAAAAGATGAACAGTTCAGCGTTACATTTGTTTCCTCTTTGAGAGCGACTAAACAGACCAGATCTAAACAGGCCAGTCAATCCATGCCAGTTCAGGTTGATCGAGTATGCATTGTTAATGAAAAACAAAAAAACCCACACATTATAAAAGTAGCTATTGCACATACAGGAGTTTAAGCCATTTACTCAGAATGAAAGGTAACATATTGGAAAGTGGCACTGGCATAATTCATTTGTTTCCTTTCTTTTTAAACCTTTGATTAAATCCACCCATATTATTCAGGACAAACAGGAACAGCGGATTTTTAAGGGGAAGGGGGTTGCTTAAGGAGTTTGAACAAGGTTGCATGGAAGGCGGGCATTTCTAGGTATGCGTGAGAGTTGAGGGGTTATACATTACCTGTGAGAGAATTCTCAGTCTTATCACAGATAGTGGAGTAGTAGGGTGGCTGGGCGTCGGACTCCTCCTCGTGGCAGCGAGGCGAGGCCAGGGAGACGGAGGAGGGCTCAGACCCCCCCTCCACCCCAGCCCCCTCAGCTCCCATCTTTGCACACAGCATATAGTGCTGCTCCTGGGGCCCTGGGCCCTTGGCAGCCTCCTCGGGCAGCTCCTCCAAGGAAAAGATGCCTGGGCTCCTGGTACAGCTCTCACCTGCGGAGTGAGCATTGGAGTTGGATGCTGTGGCGTCGAAGAAGCCATAGGAAGTGGCCGAGTTGGCCGAGGGCGGCGTGCTGTCATCCCCGGCTCCGTTTTCGGGCGTCGCCTCCTCCCCTTCCTCCAGGGCCGCCATGCAGTGATGGTCAGCGGGCTTCCTGTCGAAGGCCCCGTTGTCGATGCCTCTTCTTGCAGGTGGCTCCTCCAGTTGGGCCTCACCCTCCATGTCGCTGGCCTCATCCTCGGTGGTAGAGGAAGATGAGGGGTCAGAGGTGGGCGCTGTTGCTGGGCCACCCAAAACTTCATCGGCGGGGAGAGTTTCTGCCTCAGCTTCCTCCTCCTCCCCATCTCCTTTCTCAAGGTGGATACCCAGGTCGAGGTCCTCAGGGTCAGGCTGGAGGGAGAGCACTGGAGCCAGGGTGGCTGGTGTGTGCAGTTTCCCCTTTGTGTTGTAGTCACGGAGCTCTTCAGGTGTACTGGTCTCACTGCTGGACTGGGACATGCCCAGACTACAAGGGGGAGCGGGGGCCAAGGACTGCATGGAAGGGGCTAAGCTGGACTGGGCCACATGGCATGACTGGGCCTCTTGGTCTAAGGGCTCTGGCTCCTGAATCTGTGGGACATACGTGGCAGAGCCAAGCTCCAGCCAGGGCTGTGCCAGAGACTGGGTGGGGGTCTCAGAGTCAGCGTGCCAGGGATCTACAGAGGGGCTGGCTGGGGCCGCCGCAGCAGCAGCTTGAGGCAGCAGGAAGGACTGGGCCCAGGGGTCTGCCAACGGGTTGTTGGGTTGGTCCCATTGAGCAGCAGGGCTGGAGGGTAACATGGGGGCGGGGCCGGGAAGCATCTGGCCACGATTCAGGTTGTCCAACCTCTCGTCTTCGGCAAAGTCATCTTCGTCTGCGTTCCCGTAGCTCTCCAACCCACTCTCGGTAATGCCCTCGCTGGCCATCTCCACATCCTCATCCTCTTCTTCCTCCTCGTCGGGCCTAGCCCGCCTGGGGTCCTCTGCCCGTTCTGACCCCACGTCCATATCGCACACCCGGTCCTCGTCCTCCTCGTCCTCGTCAAAGTCGTTGCCGCCAATGTCGTGAACTTTCTCAAAGTCAGGTGTGCCGGCCGAGGCGCCCTCCATGTCGATGGCTTCCTTCAAGCTGCCATCACCAAGGTCGTCGGTGCTTTCTGTGCCCTCCAGGACCCCTGGGGCACTAAGCTCAGAGGCCCCTTGCTGGCTGCAGCTCACCTCCTCCGAGTCCAGCTCCGAGAGGAGTGCCCCGCCGCCTGCCCGCCATGCCGAGCCACCGGCTTGACTGGCTGACCCAGGCCGAGACTCCTCCTCTGTGGGCTGGGTGCCGCTCATCTCCGACACAGACACCTGCTGGCTGCCTTCCTTCTCCTCATCCTCTTCATCATCCTCCTCTTCCTCGTTGAGGTTAGATGCACTGACCTGTTGGTGTGTGATGGTTGCAGCCGGGAAAGTGACTGCCGGGGATGTGGCAAGCTCTGGGAGCACCTTTTCTGGCTCCACTGGTGGAGCTGGGTCCGGGGAGGTGACCGCCGTTGGGACTGAAGAAATATCTGCCGACACGACAAAACTTCTGGGTGGAGAAGGGACAGACTTTTCCAGTGGAGCCTGAGGGCGGCAGACCTCTGTGGGGCTCTCGGGAGCAATCTCTTGGACGACGTTTTTAGTGAAGGCCACGGACCCCTCTGGATTAAGGACAGATGCAGAAGAAGCTACAACCACAGTCGCCGCTCCAGCAGCTGTTAGGGCTTCCGCGGCAGCAGGCTTCTTCTTTGTGATGGCTGTGAAGGGCTGAACTGACTGGGTCGGTTTGGAGGGCCGTTTAATAGACTTTGGGGTGCTACCAACAGCTGGTCGATTGGCGGGGGAAGTTGGAGGGGTTGTTCCAAGCGGCTGTCTAGTTGCAGGGGGTTTTCTTATGAGGGAAGGCTTAGGGGGGTCCAGCGGTTTAAACCGTGCAGCCTTAGGTTCCACTGCCTTGGTTGGAAGAGGGGGTTTGGGGGCAGGGTCAGGTTTTGTAGAAGGTGCCATTTTGGTGGGTTCAGGTTTGGTGGTTTTGAAGGTAGACGATGACGTTGCAGGTTTTTTTGCTGCGGTGACAGTGGAGGTTGGTCGGCCGACATCTAAAAGGTAGGCAGTGATGGAAAAATTGTTTTTTTCACCGACAGACCAGATATTACGTTGAAAATGTTATCAAGCATTAAGGGTTAAAGTGGTACCTTTCTTAGCAGGGCCTGTAGTTTTGGTTGATGGTGCTACCGCAGTCCTACCAGTGGAGGGGGCTGTTGGGCCTGCTCGAGGAACGGCAGGTCTGCTGCTTCTCAGCGTAGAGGGGGGCTTGGACACGGGGATGACAGTGGAACTGGAGAAGGCAGGGCGCAACGTGGTTGGAGCGGTTGCTGGCCTGGAACAAGACGACAGCGATGTTAAGTGACCGGATATCGAACAACTGAACATTTTAAATCAGTAAATTCACTTGCAGTGCAGTAAAGCAAAGTGCTATGGAATTGTATTGCCAAAATGGGACTTAGTGCTTTATGAATACAAATTAGCACATCAGATTACAAAAAGGTGTCCAACCAATGCTTTATAGTCCCTGATCCCAGTAAAAAGAATCCTGACTAATAACTAAATAAATAAAAAATTGTTAGGTTTACTGAAAAGTAATTTTTTCTCAGAGGGTGCACAACTTGTGAGGGGTGACAGTGGACTGTGTACAGGAAGTCATAACTAAAATCAAATCACCACACTTATTCTGAGCAACATGGGGAGCAGATCCTCTACATTTTGCACAACACAAACGCCATTTCAAGTCCTTTTCTAGCTCTTATTTTGCATGTATGTTACAGTAGACCTATACGGCATTGGGCAGGCCATTAAAGCCTTAATTTAAGTAATGCCACGGGGAAACCTAGTGACCTCTATCACCCACTGTAATTGCATTTACAATTGTCAGCCTCGAGTCTACATCTTGTGGGGGAGGAATACACGAGGAAATGATGGAGAGAGCAAGGGGAAGAGTAATGAAGAGAGGAGTCAAAAAGAGGGGGGATGGTGTCTTGAGAGAATACAGCAGGTGGGGATGGGGGGTGGAGAAGATTTTTAAGGAAAAGGGTCAAATGTAGGAAGCAGTGGCTTGGAAACTTTGCGGAGGATTGATTGAGTGTCACTTCCTCAGTGAGCCAGCTAATGGTCTGAGAAGGCCACACTATGGCTCACTGTCTTACTGCTTCCCTTCTCTTCTGGAACAGAGCCACTCTGGGTGATCCTGCTACATGATTAGGTCCCATCTTATTTGGTTGCAAAGCTTGTGCCACAACAATCTACATGCAGTGTAATTCATCTTGTTGGTGGAGCCATGGATTATATAGACAATTCAAAGCACCAGAACAAAGAGTTCTACACACTGTTGTCTGCATCATTACCACTCCCAATACAATGGATGGATGTGCCTATTCCCTTTACAATTGTAGCTGCAACCTAAAAGCATGCTCCACCCATAGGACTGAGCAAACAACCACAATATTGATTAAGGCGTGTCTGGGTAGAATAAGGATTCTGCTATAGTGGCAATAGACAAACGCAAAGATTCAGGTCCTAGAGTGGACTCACCCAAGGAAAGAAAAGCCATGCCCGCAGTGATTCTACACAACAAAAGCCAATACTTTCATCAAAACTCTGAGACTGGGAGCATTGGGTCATTACAGTAATAAGGCTGAAAAACTTTGATGGCAGCAAACCGACTAAAACATATCCTACAAATGTCTGCACTTGAATAATCATGAACGTCAGACACAAACCAATTAAGAATGGGGAAAAAGAGGACGTCGGAAATATAAATTCCCAACGTTTAAATTAGGGATGGAAGGAGCAGGAGATGCTATGATTGAAGGTAAGAAACATACTAGAGGCACTTTAAAGAAGATTGCCTTCATATCTGGGTTTAGCGATGTACGGGGAATGGAAATAAGCAATAAGTGAAGGAGTAATTGGCCTAGAGCCTCTGCTTCTCTTCTTTTACTTGCCTCTAGAAGCAAAGAGAGGGTTTGATGGGCGGGGGCAGGGTAAGGGCACACTATCACTTTATGTAAACTGTCCATGTTGTCCTGTTGCATGGCCTCATAATAGTTGGATCCCAGGGGAAGCAGAGAGCTAGGGGCATGATGTCTACCGACTCGCTGTCGGTTTGAGTAGTAATTACACCTACTATCAACATCACCCATGGGACTAGAACTCTCCCGTACCCATCGATTTGATCGGCCCATAAAAAAAGGCTAAAGGTCGTTGCGGGACAACGATCCCTTTACGTCCCTCACAGGGACAGAACCTTCCATCACGGCGTGTTTACACTCCCTAACACATTAAGCAGCTGCAACACCCGTCCCAAAATGAAAGTGCACCCAAAATCCGTGGGTTGTTAATCCCAAGGCCCTCCCTCCCTCTCAGACTCAGAGACATAGCCAAGCCTGCCTCCTTGACATCAGCCTTGGCCGATTAAACATTCAATTCTAATCTACCCAGGACAAGCTAACGAGAAAGCAATTGCAAGAGAGGGTTAGTCAACAGAGGAATGGAGGACCTTTTCCCTGTTGGTTGAGGGCCATATTTCTCTCACCCACACAGAATCACTCGCACACGCACACGCACACACCTATTCTTTATCCAACCAGTCTCATCTCCTAGACAACACAGCTCTTACTAAGCAGTTTGGCTTGGAAGATCTCCAAAAACAGCTTCTCTTTGTCGACCGCAGACAAACTCATGATGCTTGTGTTGGGCAACAGTGATCGAACCAACTAGAGTTGGATCCTGAAAAACTGGAAGCGACAGCTCCATTAGCTTTGTGTAGGGTTCCAAATCAAGTGCTGGGACACTGCGCAGCCTAGCAACGGCTCCAGAAGAGACAGCGGTCTCAGGGGCCTAGCTGCGCGGTCACAGTGATGAATGGGTTAGGATATTGGCCTGAAGACTAATCCTACCATTTGATAAAACAGTTGAGGGAACAACATGGTGTCATACCCAATAGAGGACAGAAGGTTGGAGATGGATCAGACCAGCTAAAGTAATGGGATAGCATTTGTTGTGTTAAACATGACTGTGAATTGCCAACCGAATAGGGTTCAAATGAATCACATCCCATTCCCATAGTCGTAGGACGGACTGCCGACATTCACAAATAAGAGGATAGGAACAGAAGCAGTCTATTGATGTGTAATTGAAACAAACGCTGTTGTCTGAATTCCTCCGCATACCCAATTCAACCTTGCTAAATATCAACCCAGCCAATCTAAAAGAGTTTGCTGTTGGCGGGCCACATTGCAGAGGGGAGTCTTGAGGCCAACCAAAACGACAGATGAGCGAGGAGGAAGGGGTGGAGGATGGACAGAGAGGGGGATGAAATGGAGCGCTTACAGGGGAGCTGGCTGACTGCCTGGTACTTTGCGGGCCCAAGTGACAGAGCAGAGGGTCAGCGAGGGGAGGAGAGAGAAAGAGGAGGGGCAGACAGAGACAGAAGGCTCGAAAAGCACTGGGACACTCGAGCCTTGAGATGGAGAGAGGGAGGGGGAGGATGACGAGCAGGGCGGGTCCAAATTCCACAGCATTAAGAGTCCGAAACCATTCGGCTGTCAGCGAGACACACTGCAGGTCTGATGGGTTTGGCGGGCGGAGATCCATTACTGATGAGGAGCTGCATTAGTGGATTGATTGATGGTCTGCCTCACCCACTGTGTGTCTCTGGTAACTTAGCCCTCTGGCTTTGGAAACGGACACTCTCTGGTTAGTGATGGAAATCCATGTGCAAACTGAAACACAAGCGTCTCGATTTGTCCATCGCATCTTCTACCTGTTCAACATTTGTTTCCAGTTTTTTGTTTTCTTTTTCATTTTAAAAATCACAGACAGCCCAACACCCATAGTGCTTCAAAACCCATTTTGTAAGACGATACCAATCGAATCTCAAGCTGGCCTCCTTGCAGCCCAAGGCCTAATAAAACGCTTCAATATTTCATAAGCTGACTCCTGCCGTGGAGCCAATAACAAAGCGTGTTCTGAGGCAGTGCCGGCTGCTATCCAATAAAAACAGATGGTACCACCGGGCTTTTATGTAAAGCGGGGATATACATTGAAGTGCCCCCTGACTGTCCTGCTCACAGACTCATGGATAATGAAGGTAAGCAGCATTCCATGACCTGGCTGGGATGTGGCTGGGAGAGGGACAGAAGACCAGGAAGAGTAGTCAGCGGGAACATAGGAATGCTCATACTCATCAATTGATCAGTTCTGGATTTTTTCTTTGACTGGATTTAATTTTTTAATTATGAAAATACAAAGAAATAACATGCCGTATGAAACAAGCAAAACCACACAGACGCACACACACAAACATAAGGGCCAGCCGAAAAGGTTCAGAAAACTCTATCTCACTAAGAGCTGTCACAGTCATCCCTGAGTAAAGAGACAAAATGACCACCCATTACACAGACCTTTTAAACCCTGGGCTTAGGTAGAAACCCCCAGAAAGCACTTAGTTATGCACAGAGAAGAAGAGGGTGGGGTGAATGTGCGCTGGGCTCGAGTTTGTGTAAATTGCATCATTTAGAACAAGAGACAGATCATTTCCTTCATTCAATAAAAGTAACATCACAGAGGTAGTTTGGGGGGAGGCCCAAATCTAATTTAGTGTCTAATTTAGTCTCCTGCAGTGGTTCGGTCAGTCGGCATTGATGTGTTTCAACTGAAGTATCTGCCTTCTATTCTGTTAGCATTATTGAGAAATGTGTAAAAATTTTCGGAAAAATTTAAACATCTTTTGATCCCAAGTCAAATTAGTTATTGTTGACACAAGCATTTCTGCTGCAGCCCACTTCCTGCACAGCTGCTGATCTAGGCTGCTAAGTAGAGACTGTTTCCAAAGTTCGAAAACAAAATTATTCACAGTCGGTCAATATTTCCTTGAGGCTAAGTTTCACTGCTACAGTTTGTTCACGTCTATACGACCAATCAATGTCCAATTCCTATTACCCAACTCACTCACTCAAAATCACAGCTGTAAAGGCAGTCATCATAGAAGTTCCATTGACTGAATGACTTGTGTGAGCCGGCATTTATCAGCCAACTAGAGGGAAAACGGTACTCCATCCTAAACTCTCAACAAACTCAAATACATCCAAAACTCCGCTGCCCGCCTCCTCACCAGCACCCGCTCCAGAGACCACATTACTGACCACATCCTGTTCTCCAAAACCTCCACTGGCTTCCTATCCCGCAGCGTATCCATTTCAAAGTCCTCCTCATCACATTCCAAGCCATCCCTAACCTGGCCCCCTCCTACATATCTGACCTGCTCCACCACCATGCCCAATCCCGCTCCCTCCTCTCCTCTGCTGCCAACCTTCTCTTCCTCACCTGTAGGCCTACGCTTCGAACCTGGGGTGACAGAGCCTTATACGTTGCAGCCCCCACTCTCTGGAACTCAATACTATCATTAAAATATATATGGCAGACTCTAACATAAAAAGAAATTCTACAATCAGTATCCTTGTATTTGTATCGTATCAACGAAGAAGCACAAGGAAACTCGGATAAGCCAATTTCTAAAATCCAATGGCTTGATATATGAAGAACACTGAATGAAGCAGTGTTGAAAGACAGAAAAATGGTACACTGACAGAGCGTTCTCTCATAGGTGACTAGCTTGTTAAATCTCTAGTGCAACTGAGACGAGCGGAAATCATTTAGTTCAGTGGACACAATCGAAGACCCATTGATTTGTCTGAATAGACCAGAGATTTGGTCATTCCGGCAATGTATACCAAGTTACACTGAAACAAATAAATCAATGCCAGAAATTCAATAATACAGTTGAGATGAATGAACAACACAAAATGCGTTTACACTAATAGAGTGAAAAAATGTGTTCTAACAAAAAATGTGTCAATACAAAAAAACAACTAAAAAAGGTTAACTTCATAAACTTGAACAGTTTGAACATTTATCAACCTGCACATAATCAACCCTAGAGACGTCTAGTCCTCCTCAATAGACTCCTTGCCTCCGGGGGTCCAAACTGGGGCTAGAGTGACTAGGGAGACAAAGCCACCATTATACCACATCACAGAAATACTACAGGCTTACAGAGAGTACGTCTGTGCTTCAGGTTATTTCTGTGAACGTGACTCAGACTCTCCAAGTGAAACCTGACCCAGCAGAAGCAGAGGCCACAATGCCCACTATTCTTTGGGGTCCTAGTAGTCCCCCTCCACCCCCCACCCCAAATAAAAAAAATTCTGGCAGCGTCCCCCGTGACAAAGAGTGCATGTGTCACAGCAAGATCCAGGGTGACGATTGGTGTGTCAGAAGGTGTGGAGTCCTTTGTTAGTGAACAGGGCTGTGTTTGTCCAACACCATATCAACTTCATTCAAATGCAGGTATTGATTTTGTCATGGCCACAATGTCATGTGGTCAGAAAACTACTTTGCATGTTCCTTTGTCTTGTGGTCTGTGACAGGCTGGCTTACCTGGCTGTCCTGGAAGCAGTAACACGGTCACCTTTAGCTGCTGTGGACGCGCTGGGCTTGGGGGCCACAGAGGCCGTAGGTTTGCTAACAGGAGCTAGAGGAATAAAGCAACGAGAGAGACTATTTTAAGAGCCAATCTAGAAAGCCAATGAAACATTTAGAAATATACAGTACTGTAAATAAGCTTTAGGAAGGGGAAACTGTTTTGAAGGCACATGGTGTTAAACACTAAATATTGATGATTTTCTTTGCACACCGAATTTTATTTTTTTGCATTGTTACTTTAACATTTTTCTACACTTGCCTGAAACGAAAACCTTTGCAGAGTACTGTATCTATTTTCACAGTTGATCTACTACTTTATTATAACGACAAAATATATGGTTTTACAAATTAGGCCCAGTATTATATCTTTAAAAAACTGCTGCCATCTATTTAAATGTGTTTCAGCACATAATTAAAAAACAAACCTGTGGTTTTGGGTTTTGTTCCATTGACTGGCCCAGCTGTGGGCCTTTTGTTGTTTAAACCAACCCCGGCATGTGTCTTGGTACCCTTTGTGTTCACGGGGGCGGAGGTGGTCCTGGCCGGTCCAACAGGCTTCTTATCAGAAACTTTAGGCTGTGCTTTGACCGAGGACAAGGCTGCCGCGCCCGGGGGCTTCTTAGCTGCCGCTCCTGGTGCCGAGGCGCCGGAGGTGGTGGTTTTCTTAACCAACGGTTTCTTCACTGGGTCCTTGGTGGAGGGTTTGACTCCATTGACCATGTGGCTCTGGGTGGTGCCAGGGCGTGAGCCGGGTCCGGCTGCTCCTGTGGTCTTGGACGGGCCTGCTGTGCCAGGTCGTGCCTTAGTCACCACGCCTTTGGCTTTAGCATTGGTGTTTGCTGCTGCTGCTGCTGCTGCCTTATCATTATCTTCCTGGGAGGCAGGTGGTGCTGTGGGCTTGGTAGGGTGCTCTGCATTTTCAGAGTCCTCCGGTTGTGATGTGGGCTGTTCTGGTAGAGTATCGGCTTCCTCCATTCCCTGGGCAGAGGGCTCTGCTAGTACAGCGTCTGTGGGTTCCGTGGTAGCCATGGTAAACCCATCAGGTTTCATTACCTAAGAAGTGGCGCCCTTGCTTACCGGCTCCAGCAAACTTACAAACACTTTGGAGCGTCTTTCCAGAACCTTCAATCACCTGGAAAACAAAATGGAAGGGAGTGTATGTGTTAGGAAGGGTTATAATAAAGAAAAATAAATTAACTAATCTTGTTTATAATAATTGCTTATAGCCACAGATTGTTTAATTTCAAAATCACATTGAGGACGAGTAGCAGTACTGCCAAAACAGACCAACCAAAAGCAACTACTGACCCTCTGGTCTGGAGCCTCCAAGGAATTTGTGGGAATACGAAAAACAGGATGAGGGCTGGTGACAATGCCAGCAAGCAAGTGTGGTTAAAATAAATCATGATGTCATGAGACATACATTTTAAATATCTAGAGTTCTGAAAGACAAGAGGGCCATACATGTCTCATAAGGAAAAAGACCTTTATAGAGGAGGGGGGTTGAAAGACAGGACACAGGTATACACTGGGACTGGACTTGAGACAATAGCCCCACTAACTTCAAACCCTGGCAACTTCTGTTCTAAAAAAATTTGGCTTTCTTCAACCGCTACTTTTCTTTCAGTCCCACCTCCCTTTCTTCCTTGTCAAGCTGCCTTAAAAGTCTGTGACTTAATTTCCCAGCACCCCCTCCTCGATACTACACACACTTTTCGCTCTCCTTTACCAGTGACTAACCCCCCCACCAGTCAACAGTCCACAGTCCAACAGTCAGCGATGGTCTGGAAAGCCGAGCCTACAATATTTATGTACATGCAATATATCAAATGGAAAAAGACTGTGAGATCCCGAATGCAACAGGGGAAAGGAAAAAGGAAAAAACACACACATGGAGAAAAAGAGAGGGGAGAATTAAGTTTAGATCAGCACAACTGATCAGGGCAAGATTTAAGTGAGAGTATGAGTGAAACTGGCACCAGGGAATATTTTCCATAAAGGGCAGCCTCATGGCCTATGGACACCCATAACAAACACGTTCTAATCTACTTAGTTACATATTAGCAGCAGGTATAGCACAGGCCTGCACATTCTGCTCTCCATCCCTCCCCAGTCTGAAGCGTTCTCAATTCAAATGACTCATCAACAAAAGAATCCCTTTCAGTATGACCACCATGGGGATGGCAAAACCAGAGGCAAAGCAGACCACATGCCAGGCCCGTCAACTGAAAGGCAAATGAACAAACACACCAGTTGTTGCGGGGCATCTTGAAGAACTTGTTCCGTCAGTTTGGTCCTGATCACAACTGACCACACAATCAACATACTACAAATGTCCCAATGCAAGTCTTTATTTCTCAGGACCCTCCCTTTTGGCTTTTTCTGTTGCACCCTCCCTGTCCTCCTCCGCTCCTCTCTGCGTCCTGTTTTTCGGTTTCAAATCTCTAGACCAGACAGAGTGACGAGAGGAGAGGCCAGCGAAGGGAGTTCTCCCCGGCTAGCAGCTAAACCTACTTTCTCACTAGCACCATTCAACACGCCTTGACAAACTTGGTTTTCAGCAGCAGAGCCTGAACCCTGGATGGTGGCCACAGTCAATTAGCTAAAAGTTCTGGGGACTTGGGGGAGCATTAGCCAACACAAAACAAATGCATCACCAATCTATTAGAGGACGGAAGAATTAAGGAAGTAAAAAATAGAGTTCTTATCAATTCGCTAATGGTGTTCAGCCAGTAACCATTTGCAGATTAATACATGGAATGCTTGGTGGTAGTACAGACTGTGTAGCGTGATTGCTGCATGCAGCCAGTATGTTTTAACACAGCTATATTTACATACGCCTAAAAATATACTAGAACCTGTAACAACTAACACATCGACAATGTCATGTTCGAATGACCAACAAGGTAGAGAGGACTTTACAGTCAAATTTGAGGACTATAAAAGTGAATTGTCACCTACACACTCCAAGTAGTCTAAAGTTATCAATTTATGAAGTAAGCCCAAGAAATAATCAAATTTCTTAGGACATTTCTTCACAAAAAAAGCAAGTTTGGCAGTTGTGGGTGGTCATTCAAGAGAGCTACATGCAGCACTTCTCAAACTCAAATATTGTCACAGAGCAGTGGAGTAAACCCAGTGAGCGATGCTGGACTGGAGAAAACGTCTGTCAGGGAGATGAATGCATGGTGCTGCCCAGCACTCTGCGGATGAGGAAATAAAGAGGACTACCCAGCAGAGACGGATGGCATAGATTCCTGCTGCCCTGCCTGGAGACTAAAGCCAGGGGCTTACCAAAGTGCAGCCTGAGTCACATTCCCCAGGGAATAAACCACAAACGTGATCTGCCAGTCGAGTGGGACACAGGGAGGTGAAGTCATCGGAGACGCCGGGCACGCAAAGATGAGTGTTAATAAAAACCACAGTGAGCCGATTAGGGAGAAGACATTAGGTATTTACACAAAGATTATACAGGTGGAGATCTGTATTTCAGGAGAATGCCTAAATAATTGTTAGTCGAAATTAATATTGGTTCTCATTCAGCAGTGTGCACGTAGGTTTTACTATGTAAAAGATGCCTTTTGTTCGCATGATAAACCCAATATTTCAAGTTAAGGTGGAGCCCTATGCAATACAGTTGCTTAAGCACCTGTGTATAAAGTGATAAGCATTGTCCATCGTTAGTGCTACTGTCAGTAAGAAACCTGAAAAATTATAGTTCAGAAAAACTTATTTCTCTGGGCGGCTAGTATTAGAAACAGCTGAATACCCTCAGTGACAATCACAATGTGTTAAAAAAAAATGCTAATTCACGATGGATTTGACGCAGGGGTTGCAGTCGACAACCCATTAGCTGGGTCTAGCAGGAGAGCTTGAGTGGGCCTGTGTTCCATCACTGCAACCATTTTCTATGCTTGTTAGGGAGACGTGCATGTTTGTCTAGACTGGGAGGAAACTCGCTGCCCTCATCAAGTCTGCATTCATTACCTCCTGAAGACAGTGCTCCCTTCCAAATCAGGCAGTTTAATTACTTCTGTCTGCCACCAAGTAGCATAATTTCAACCTCAAACACACACAGACAGTAGCCGTACACATACAACAAAATGGGTCACTTTTAATACAAGCGGAGGGGGATTTAGCTACATGGAGAGCACGGGCTTTTGGAATGCATTGGCACAGTGGAGACAGGAAGAGACAGGAATGAAGGGAGGGGGAGGGCTGTTACTGATGCCAGCTTAGTGTCATCTGCAGACTTAACCACCGCTGAAATCCTCCATCTCCAAAAAGCTAGGTCACGTTAGCTGGAGGGGGTGCTGCCTTTCAAAAGCAAAGTCAAAGATGACAAAAAACAAGCACACGTGGAGAGAGGAACGAGAAAGTTCATAGCGAAATATCTGTCAACGAGCTAAGCTAAAGCCTCAAGCTACGGGAACAATTAGAGTCTGTGGTAATAGTGGAATGTAAAGAAGGTGAAAGTCATTCTATGGATGAATATACAGCAAACGCTGAAGGCCCTTGTATAACATGCAGAGTAATAAAAGCCTGGAGCAGAGCAGAATGTCGGTTAGCACCGAATCACCCCATCAACATTCCTCCCCTGCCTGCTTCCTTGGGCTCCTCAGGGTAGCTTGGAAACAGCTGTCAGATGAGAAGTGTGGGACTCTGGAGTGTGTGTGTGTGTGTGTGTAGAGAGAGAGTGAGATGGAGTATGCCAATGAGAGGGCGTAAAAGCTTGAGAGATAATTGCCTGTCGATGCTAGAGAGTATTTGTTCCACAAAACGTGCATCTAAACAAGACATTTGAGTTACAGTCTTTCTGCAGACCCCGCACCACTTCCTGCATTCTTAGGATTCCACAGCAGCCCTCTGTCAGCTCCTACTCCTTCCCAATGACGAGGAAAAATCTGATTTTTCTGATTGGGGGGGGAGGGGCTTTCCCTGACGGCCCTGGCTGACAAGAACGGACGGGGAGTGAAGTGTGGCGTGTGCTAGACATTGCTGGAGGCA
The DNA here is from genome assembly GCA_036024795.1 of Galaxias rostratus. Lineage (NCBI taxonomy): Eukaryota > Metazoa > Chordata > Actinopteri > Galaxiiformes > Galaxiidae > Galaxias > Galaxias rostratus. Next base: position 1,380 of record JAVQJS010134891.1, on the reverse strand, counting down.
GACTGAGCCAGTTAACATGATCGTGTGCAGTGTTAGGGCCTCGCTTTCACTCTGACCGTCTATTCATCAACGATGGTCTGGAGGTCTGGGTGGGAGGCAGGAATGGCTAGTAGTATGACCTTCAGAGGCGGTGAAGCTTCGACTGCAAGAAACACAGGATTTATTCACAAGGCTGTGGATGAGTGTGAGTGTGTGGAACACAAGGAAAAAGAAAGGAAAGTTCCCAAGTGGTGGAAAGGACGGGGCTTTCCTACAATAAAACTGTTGCGAGTAAAAAAACAATCTAATGCAGGTAATAGCCCTGTTTTGAAATAGGTCAGTGGAAAGATAGAGAATAATAAAGGACATTGGGAAAGTGCTCAGATGTTGACATTACTTAGAGCATAAGCAGTCAAGGCAACAGCCCAGAAACCACAGCATGGCCTATGCAAAAAGTCTAAAAAGCGTGAGTTAATGTTTGAAAGAGAGTGAGGGGGAAAGTGGGTGGTGGTGAACTGTTGGAAAGGGGCCGACGGGACGGAGTGTGTATGCAGAGTGGCTGTGAGCCTCCATCGAACCATACAAGGTAGTGTTGCAGTTCCTCTGCATCACCAGCCAGCAGTTTGCAGTACACCGATCACAGGGAATAAGGGCAGAAATCGAATACCCTTAAAACTAAGGCATTCAGCCACATACACGGACACACGAGTGATAACTGGTCAGGCTAAGCTGACCACATTTGAGTCTAGTGCATCTCAATGCAGGCTACCACAATCCAGTGTCCAGTCCACACCCTTTATTTCGGGTTGGAAGAGATTCTTGGAGATGAGATTCTTGGAGATGTTGTCTCCTGTGATCATATGAGGTTCCTGCTTTCTGGTAGACATAAAATACACCTCTGTGCTGGAAAAGCCTTAATTAAGAGAATGCTTTTTGGTACCGACTTCATTGAAAATAAGACAAGTATCCTTAAGTTCTGCAGGCCAGCATTCAACTTTGTACGGCACAGGTAGAAGCTATCAGTAATAGCTATCAGCTGTTGGCCTCCACGCCCCCTTAAAAAAAAAGTGTGTTTAAATCACAACACCATCTAATCTCAATACAGACACATTCCCCAGCAGCTTGCTCAAGAGGAAGGAAACCACCCATTCATACGCACATACACAGAACACAACAAACAGAAAAACTGCTTCATTCCTTGAGGGGCAGAGGCTGGGAGGCAGGGAGAAGTTTTCGTTCTTTCTCACAGTTGCTTGCTGACGTTGGACAAAAAAAAACTGGCCCAAATGAACACTGTCACACACACACACACACACACACACACACACACACACACACACACACACACACACACACACACACACACACACACACACACACACACACACACCACCACAGAGA
>JAVQJS010134885.1:0-11590 GCA_036024795.1 Galaxias rostratus | reverse complement strand
GCCGCGCCTCTCCTCTCCTCTCCTCTCCTCTCCTCTCCTCTCCTCTCCTCTCCTCTCCCCTCTGTCCTTTCAGACAGTCCGAGTGCGAATGTCGGCAAGGAGACTTCCACTTGGTTCCGGCAGCCGCTGAGTTAGGAACACCGGAGGAGGATGAGAGCGCCGTGCGTCCCCTGGCTCTAGCGGAGGGATGTGGGAGGGAGGACTCCGACCGTATCGCTGTGAGCTTGCAGTTGTGTCTCTGAGCCAGGAGAGGGAGCAGGCCACAGACAGATTCACAAGGACGGGAACGGTGCCCTTTTGCTTGCTCTTCGGCTGGGCGCTGTCGCTGCCTTGTTCCCCTGCAGCATGTGTTCACTTTAATTTTGTCACGTCCAAATCAAACCCGAAGAAAAACCACACCCGCACCTCGAGGACGCCTGTCGTGTCCGCAGGCGGAGGTGCCTCGAAAACTCCCCAACCCCCTTCCAAATCTTAACTGTCAGCTCCCAGTCCTTCCCCTGTGTGGTTGTGCGCTGCTCCTGGCACAGTGTTTGGCATTCCGAAGCCGTGCCGGTGGAGGGAGGGAGGGAGGGGGGTGGGGGGGGGGGGGGGGGGTGGGGGTGGGGGGGACGTAGCGAAGCTTAGCAGCTAAGGGAAGGTCATACGCGCTCTGCGAAACAGCGTAACATATGGTGGCCGTTGTTTTTCACCTTTGTTAAGAGGGGGAGTGATCAACAAAAGGAGTGAAAGATGGAAACAGGGGGAGAAACGAAGAGGGGAAGAGAAGATAGATGGAGAGGGATAGGCGTTATCACAACAACGACGGTTATGTATTATTCAAACCTTCCCTGAGCTCCTGTGAGTGGCTGCAATGAAGGGAAAGAGGGAGGAAGGGAGGGATGGAGGGAGGGCTGGAAGAGGGTCAGCGAGGGATGGACGGCGAGAGGAGAGAGGAAATCATCCCTAATTTATGACTGCTGTTATTCCAGGCCTTGATTCCCCTCTCATATCACACAGAAGAGATCTCTGAGAAATACGTAGCCCTTCCCTCCTCAAGAAGCGCTATCTTTAGCTAGCCGTGTCCCAAATAGGACCGTGCTCGCACGCTCGCCTTATCTAAGTGAAGGGAGAAAGAGTGAGAGAGAGAGAGAGAGAGAGAGAGAGGGAGAGTGAGAGAGAGAGTGAGCGAGAGCAAGAGCAAGAGCCAAAGGTACGAGAGCTCATCCAAACAGTGAACAGAGCGGAACAAGAGGCAATAAACCAAACAAACACGGCTATAAGCCTCCACCCAGGGGACTGGACGTGCTCTAATATGCGTGGGAGGCGGCGTTGTCCTGTTGGCCAGTGACTGTACCTTGGCAGGCCTTGCTGTCCTCCGTGGGAGTGAAGCCCATCTCGCACTCACAGCGGTAGCCCCCCGGAGCGTTCAGACACTGGCCGTTCTCACACAGGTTCACGTTGTCTGCGCACTCATCCATGTCTGCCGGGGCAAAAGAAAACCGAGTTGCAAACAAGATGGCGCTATTAACATTCAGTACTTTAGTAAAGTACGGTCACTATACTACAGTCCCAGTGTAGTGTTGTCCCTGTGTAGTGTGTTACTGTGTAGTGTTGTCCCTGTGTAGTGTGTTACTGTGTAGTGTTGTCCCTGTGTAGTGTTGTCCGTGTGCAGTTTTGTCCCTGTGTAGTGTTGTCCCTGTGTAGTGTTGTCCCTGTGTAGTGTGTTACTGTGTAGTGTTGTCCCTGTGTAGAGTGTTACTGTGTAGTGTTGTCCCTGTGTAGAGTGTTAATGTGTAGTTTGTCCCTGTGTAGTGTGTTACTGTGTAGTGTTGTTCCTGTGTAGTTTTGTCACTGTGTAGTGTGTTACTATGCAGTGTTGTCCCTGTGTAGTGTCGTCCCTGTGTAGTGTTGTCCCTGTGTAGTGTGATCACTGTGTAGTGTTGTTCCTGTGTAGGGGCTGTCTGTCTGCCAGTGGCGCGGCGTACCTGAGCAGGAGAAGCCGTCCCCATTGAAGCCCTCCTTACAGGCGCAGCGGTAGGAGCCGGGCGTGTTGACACAGTCGGCGTTGGGGTTGCAGTTGTGGTCCTCCGACGAGCACTCGTCCTGGTCTGATGAGAAAGGGAAGCAGCCGCACAAAGAGGTGCCAAATATTAAATTAGGTAGATTTGAAATAAGGGGATCAGGAGTATTTACCACACAATTCCTCTGCCTTCTCCGAGTGATGTCTAGGTCCACTCACCCACACACTTGATGCCGTCTCCCACCCAGCCATCCCGGCAGCGACACTTGAAGCTCCCGGGAACGTTGACACAGGCGGCGTGCATGTCACAGTTGTGGGCGCCAATGTCACACTCGTCGATATCTGAGGGGGAGCGAGGAACATTTATCCGTCTGCCAATCACTTCATGAAGGCGTACAGCAGCATGCGTCACTCATAGTGCAGGCGACCTATTTGAGAGGCCGGTGTGTGGCCTGGCACTGGGACAGCCTTGCGTGACCACTTCTGTGGGCCAGAGTTCTTTGTTCTCTGGGGTTGCTTGACCCATATTTGGACATCAATAAATGATCGGGTCCAAAGGCCTGGAGGTGTTCCAATATGCATGGATAGACTCGCTACCTCAAGGGGGTGGCAGAGGCAGAGACAGCTACGTTCCAGCACAATGGAGTGTAGCACATAGAGGTGTGTGTTTTTGTGTGTGTACCTGTGCAGCCGGTAGCACAACAAGGTGTGAATATGAAGTGTGTATGGTATGTATGTGTGTGTGTGTGTGTGTGTGTGTGTGTGTGTGTGTGTGTGTGTGTGTGTGTGTGTGTGTGTGTGTGTGTGTGCACCTGTGCAGCCGGTGGAGCCCTTCTTGACAAAGTATCCCAGCTGGCAGTGGCAGATGAAGGAGCCCTTGGTGTTCTCACAGTCGCCATGGAGACAGATGTTGGGGTTCAGGTCACACTCGTTTACATCTGTGGTGCACACAGAGGACACAGAGGACCAGAGACAATGCCCACGTTAATGTATCATTCTGGACAGGGCTGGACAGAAGAGAGGGAAGCAAGGGGACAGAGAGAGAAATAAAAGAAAGAGAAAAAGAAAGAGAAAAAAAAGGAAAGAAAAAGAGAGGGATAAATATAGAAGGAAAAATAGAGAAAAAGAAAGCTAAAAGAGAGCCAGAGGAGAGAGCGAGAGAGAGAGAGGGAGAGAGAGAGAGAGAGCGAGAGAGAGAGAGAAAGAGAAAGAGAGAGAGAGAAAAAGAGAGAGAAAGAGAGAGAGTGTGTGAAGGGGTAGCGGTGTCTCACCGATGCAGGTCCTCATGTCCATGGAGGCCATGAAGCCGTCGTAGCACAGGCAGCGGTACCCTCCGGGGATGTTGCTGCACTGGCCCCCGTCGCAGATGTCCGGGCTCTCCTCGCACTCGTCGATATCTACACAGGACACACGGTGTCAGTGGCGCACGGGGAGGCAGAGGGAGCGGGAAGGGTCGGTTCAAGGTTGCCTCTCCCCACAGACGCCCGGTGCCCGGCAGGTGTGTGTGTATCTTCTCACCCGCGCAGGTCCGGAGGTCGGGCATCAGCGCGTAGCCCTCGCTGCAGCTGCACTCGTAGCTCCCCTCCGAGTTGGTGCAGTGCGTGTCGCAGCCGCCGTTCATGATGGTGCACTCGTCCACGTCTGCAACGCGCCACAAGCAGAGGCATTAGCAAATGTGGCGGGATTGGAGATGGCCGCCGCCGAGGTAAAGGGGAGCCAAGGAGAGCTGGGCGCCCTACTTACCCACGCAGCCCTGCCGGTCGGGGGTGGCCTGGTAGCCCGTGTCACAGGAGCACTGGTAGGTGCCCACCATGTTGACGCAGTGGCCGTTCTTACACAGGTTGTCACTCAGCTGACACTCGTTCACATCTGGGGGGGGGGGGACGCAGACGGGTCAGAACAGCCTGCTTTGCTGTATGGTATGTATGTGTGTGTGTGTGTGTGTGTGTGTGTGTGTGTGTGTGTGTGTGTGTGTGTGCGTGAGAGCACTTCTTTCCTGAGACGTGTTCTTGTAACCCATTTGGTGTGTGTTTGCATGTGAAACAGCTTTGTCTTACAATACTCCTTGGCACGCAGGGCCTTGGCACCTCAGTAACGCGTCACTCACCTTCACAAGCGGAACCATCGGGGCTCAGCGCGTGTCCAGCGGGACACTCACACTCGTAACTCCCCTCTGTGTTCAGACACTCTCCCCCATGGCAGAGTAGGGGGTTGCGCTCACACTCATCAATGTCTACCCAGGAACAGAAGGAGAAAAAAAGAGCATGAGAGAACAACAGAGAGGAACAAAGAGAAAAGGAGGCATTAGGGAAGAGGAAAGTACAAAGAGATCGTTCTTACTCACTCAGATGTCACCAGTAAGCAATTGATTTTAAACCCCCTCAGAGAATACATATCACGGCGAGGGCAGCGCGTCTTCCCTGACTCACCCATGCAGTTCTTCATCATCATGAAGCCGCTCTCGTAGCCGTCAAAGCACTCGCACTCAAAGTCTCCGGGGGTGTTGACACACGCGCCCTGGCCACACAGGTCTGGGGAGATCCGGCACTCGTCGATGTCTGAAACGCGCGCAGGGAAATCGAGCTGTTAGAAAGAGCTGCGGCGCAACCGTTTCAACTCTGTCGTAGTGACAGTCGGACCTGGACCAACATGACAAAAAGTCCACAGTCATACAGCTGTCATACAAGTAGAGTCATCTCTTAGTGTAGCCTCGGTGAGAAAACAGTTCCAGGTGTAGAGATCAGCGAATATTGTGTCTTTGTCTCTACCTGTCTATCTGTGTGAACCTCCGTACCTGTGCAGTTCCTCTCCTCCATGGTGAGAGCAAATCCACTGTTGCAGCGACACTTGAAGCTGCCGATGGTGTTCCGGCATGTTCCGTGAGAACACAGGCCCTGGAACACCTTGCACTCGTTCACGTCTGGGGAGGAGCACACACACACACAAACACACGCAAACACACACACACACACACACACACACACACACACACACACACACACACACACACACACACACACACACACACGACCGACAAACTCGTATTTAGTTTCAAAAGAATTCGTAAAGAGGCCTTCTATTCTATGTTTAAAGCTCAAAAGTTCAAAGTGTTTTATTTGTCAAGGGCACAAGGTGATTATAAGAAATCGTTCTGACATTCTCATGATATTCTACCTTTGTAGAAGGGTCTGCCGGTCAGGATGTCTCCCCGGTTAGCGAAGCCGGGCCCCCTGGGGCAGACGGCCTTGTACTCGGGGCTGTCTGCTTTGGGACACTCCTCACAGTCGATGCCCCAGGCGGCGCCCACAGAGCAGCAGCACATGTCCATGCGGTACCGGCCCGGCAGGGGCTCCCCGCACTCGTCCTCATCCCACTTCATGTAGCACTGCTCGCTACGCACGTCTGGACCACACACATACACACTCATAAATCTTGTGCAGTTCCGACTGATGGGGACATAATAGTACACTGTACAAAGTGTGAGATTCCCATGGAAGTCACGTGACGTGGCGTTCCCTTTTGCGGCGCGACCTTACCCACGCAGGTGCGGCCGCTCCCATCCAGGACCAGGCCCTCGCCACACTCGCAGCGGAAGGAGCCCTGGGTGTTCAGACAGCGGCCGTTGGTGCACACGCCGGGGAACACCTCGCACTCGTTGATGTCTACAGGAGTGAAAGGGGACCGTTCAGAGAAAGTGCTTCGTGTGGGACAGACGCCCGGGTCGGAACAACGGCGCTGATGCTCCTTTGTACTCGACGACGTGCGTCTTACCTTCACAGTTGACTCCTTTCATACGAGCAAATCCCCGGGAACAGGCCGTGTCTGTGGAGAGAGAGAGGAAGTAGGACAGAAAGAGGATTAGAGAGGGAGGTGAGCCAGCACGGTAGAGATGTTTAATGTACTGGGCTCTACATCTATGTGTGAACGTGCGAACGCCAACATACACGTATATGCATGGTGTGAGGCGGGTGGTACTGACCGATCTCACAGCGCTCACAGGGGCTGCCCCAGGCGGCTCCCAGGGTTGAGCAGCACTCCGACTTCAGCGTGGCGCCGTTTATGTTGACCTCGCAGCGACCGTCTTGAATGTTGAGCCAGCACGTGCCCTTCATGCTGTCTGTGGGCAGACAGAGACAAAGGAATAACCCAGAGGTCACACGAAGTCAACCGAACACAGAGTAGCAGCTAAAAGGGAAACAGGCGGATAGAATGTTTCTTTGACACGGCAAGTCCTTTAAGTCTAGCGGGTTTATCGTTGCAAGTGAGTGTGTCGTTTGACAGCTGGCCTGGCTGCTCCTTCTCCAAGCCAACGTACACATCCCTGAGCAGAACCACATGCTGCTGGATCACTAATGGACCCAGTCGCTAATACGCGGTATAGTTAGACTGGAGTCACACAGAGGCCCAGCGGGCCGGTCCATATGAGCCAGTGTTTATCTGACGGCGACTCACATGGCGAGCGACTCACATCTGGGCGGGCGGGGACGTCTCGGCCAGGCCCTCTCCCACCTCAGTGTTTATGGCGCGTTTACAGTACAGTGAGCCCCCTCTTATAGGAGAGCAGAAGGCTTTGGCTGGCGTTCCACCCCTCCCTCCCGCTGTCTCCGTCGACGTTTCCAATATCGGACTCAAGACCTTTTTGGGGGTCCCCAATGCAGCTCAAACCCTGTCTGTATGTGTGCGTGTGTGTGTGTGTACATGTGTGTGTGTGTGTGTACGTGCGTCTATGTTGACATCTCCCAGTTCACAGGTCAGACACCGCTCCATGTAAACCTACCCACGCAGATGGTGTTGGTGGAGTCCAGCTTGCTGCCATGGTAACACTCGCAGTTGAAGGAGCCGGCGATGTTGCGGCAGATCCCGTTGACACAGGGGCTGGACTCACACTCGTCGATGTCTGAAAAGGAGAAATGCGTGCGAGCTCTGTCACGGGAGGGTTCAGCTGGGGTTCGAGGAGAGACTGGGACAGATTAAAACAGCCCAGCGACATCACACGTTGACTTCTGAAAAGCACGTTGATCTACAGTCCGTCAAGGACAGGACAGGCACAGTGGTGCCTTCCCTTGGAGCTTGTTTTATGAGCACATTTGGCTGGACAGCACATGTTTGCGTTTAGGTTAAGCCCCTTTTCAGCCATGTGTGTTTTCGCGTTTGAGAGTGTGTGTGTGTGCGCGTGCGAGTGCGTGTGTGAGGAGAGTTCACCTTCGCAGGTCTCCGACTCGGGTTTGAACACGAAGCCCTTGGGGCAGGAGCAGGTGTAGGAGCCGGGCGTGTTCCTGCACAGGCCGTTGTCACACAGCAGGCGGTTGACCAGGCACTCGTTTATGTCTGAATCACACAGGAAGAGGTCGTGTTACACTGAGGACATTCCTGCCCACAGGAATCTCTATCTCTACTTTTTACACACAGTGACAGTTATGAATTATAACTATATTTTTGATTATGGACTTTTTATTTGCAAAATCCCTAATCCCTTTCCAGCCCACATTGGGCTGGCTTGGCCTGTCCTAACAGACTCACCAACACAGTTTTTGCCGCTGGAGTCCGACTCGTAGCCGATGTTGCAGATGCAGCGGTAGCTCCCTCTCAGGTTCTCACACATGCCATTCTGGCAGATGTCTGGATCCAAGGCACACTCATTGATGTCTGAATGGACACACACACACACACACACACACACACAGAGACACACACAGAGACACACACAGAGACACACACACACACACACACACACACACACACACACACACACATACAGTTTTTTTTTTTTTGTTAGCTTGCTTCTTGTAACCTTGATGAAAGAAAGTTATTTTCAAATCCAATTTCAAATCTGTTGTTATGTCGCTTACCTCTACCATCTGCTGTAATTCCGATACCACTGCTGCACAACGCCTGGAACTCGGCTTTGAGACACAAGAACTCAAATTAGCGACACTCTCAACGCAGACGCACTGTTATCAACGGCTTTCACAGTCGATCAGTAAAAACCTTAAATCCTTAATGTAACATAAAAAGCCATTATCCCAATGCAGGTATTTGTAACCCTCCGGTTATTCCATCTCAGAGAGGGGTGGGGGGTGCTTCTCACCTGAGTTCCGGGCCGGGCAGGGATTGCAGGGCTCTCCAAAGCCGTGCTCCGGACTGGCACAGCAGCACTCCGACTTGGTGACGGCGCCGGGGAAGGGCCGCGAGCACGTGCCCATCTTGATGGCGCCGTAGCAGGTGGTGCGCATGTGCGTGTCCACACACACCCGGCCGTCCACGTCGATGGCCAGGCCCGGCGGGCACTCGCAGCGGAAGGAGCCCTCTGAGTTGATGCAGCGGCCGTTCATGCAGATCCCCGGGGTCTGGCACTCGTCGATGTCTGGCGGAGCACGGTGGGCCGTCAGACACCACCAACCAAAGGCGGGCTCACAATAGAGACTGGGCGACCCGTGACTCACCTGTGCAGTAGCGGCCGTTGGGGGCCAGGGCGAAGCCGGGCTTGCAGATGCACTTGAAGCTGCCATCCTCGTTGATGCACATGCCGTTGAGACACATGTTGGTGGTGGCGCACTCGTCATGGTCTGGAGGAGAAGGAATGAGAGGAGGACATTTTGAACTCGACTGGACGTCCGTGACTGTGCGAACCGCTTCGAAGGTCTCTTTGTCTGCGTGGGTTTGTCTGCGCGTTTCTCACCAATGCAGTTCTTCCCGTCCGGGGTGAGCTCAAAGCCGGCGTTGCAGATGCACTGGAAGCTTCCGTCCGTGTTGACACATCGACCGTTGCGACACATCACGCCATTCACAATGCACTCGTCGATATCTTACAGGGGGCCAGGGGAGGGAGTCGGAGAGACGGTTTAGAATGTTGTGTATGTTCAAAGTATATTTTGATTTTCATGGTGAGTTGTGTTACATTTATTTCTCACATCTAATTTCTTGCTCGTTCACACAAGGGTTGGAACCTACCGATGCAGGCTTGCTTGGTGGGGGTGCCCTGGTAGCCTTCGCGACACTTGCAGTGGTACGATCCAGGTGTGTTGACACAGTCTCCATTGACACAGGGGTTACTCACGCACTCATCAACATCTATTAGAGGAAAGGAAGAAAGTACAGTAGAATGTTAAGTTTTTATATTCAGTTCCATAATTGCCCTACAGATAGCAGCAGAGTTTAGATAATTTTCAAACAGTGCACTCAGTCAGCGCTGCAGCCCTAAATTTGATGACTAAACGGTCCACACAAGACCCAACATGGCTCCGAACCCTAGAATTATAAGTCATATCAAGTACAGCTCTATTTAATGCCAGTAGGTTAAAGAAACTATTAGGGAACTACAAACTAATTGTTGTGGTGTGTGTACTCTGCGTGCTGCCCTTACCGATACACTCCCCGCGCACATCCTGTTTGTAGCCCATGTTGCACTCGCAGCGGTAGCTGATGGGCGTGGGGATGCAGCGTCCGTTCAGGCAGAGGTTGGTGAAGTGCTTGCACACGTCGATGGTGTCGTTCATCGACACGGTGCCTGGGGACAGCGCCGATTAGCCTCGCCGTCGCACACAGAGCGGGAAAAAAGAGAGAAGCACGTGCCGATCTCGGAGGACGCGGCCTTTTCACTCACCGATGTGGGGAGGGGTGAGGAGTCCTCCCCCGTTGCCCCCGAAGCCTCCCCCGTTCCCGTTGATGCCTCCCCCGTGGCCGTTGCCGTTGGGCCCGCCAGGGAACTTGAAGCCGTAGCCATTCCCGTTCCCGTTCCCGTTGGGGTAGTACCCGTTGGGGAGGTGTCCGTTGGGATAGCCGATGGGCTGGCCGTGGCCTTGAGGGACGCCCTCGATGCACAGTCTCCTGAACTCGTCTAGAGGGAGGGAGGGACGATGGGGTAAACTGTGAGGGGGCAAGCCCATGAGTAGAATCGGTTCCTGGAATTTACTTTGGTGTACAAACATGAGCACACTCTCTGCCCGATATTGACCCAATATTTATGCAATTCCTGTGAGAGTAGTATTTGTTTTCCACCAAAGTCTATTGTTCACATTCTGAAATGCAGAACAGCGGGTTGCTCCCTCTGGGTGTTTTCATCTTTTATAGACAAGCTAAAGTTGATGTATGATTTGCTAGAAACAATATACTGAAACACAAATTGACACCCACACACAACACTCTCAGAGGCACACATGTACACACACACACACACACACTCTCACACACACACACACACACACACACACACACACACACACACACACACAGACTGAGTACAACCCCACATGAGGTAATAGATTCCTGTCGGAGCCAAGACGTCCACGTCTAATGAGGAGTAAAGGGGAGACATACACACAAACACACACACACGCACACAAGCACACACAAACACACACACACGCGCGCACACACACACACACATACAAACTCAATGCATCACACAAGGAGCCAGTCCGATAGTGATCACACACTGACACTTTCTCACACTTGGGAGGGACAGATCCCAGTGTGATGGAAGAGATGGGGGTCGTTCTCTCCACAACCCCCCCCCCCCCTCCCCCCTCCCCCGCCATCTCCACCATCTCTCTCCCTCTGGTTTTCTCAGCCATGACATCATGTGAGCCAGGGGCCTGGGCTGTGCTGCGTTCCAGCGCCGGCCTCTGGGTTCATTCCCACTGTCAGACGGCTTTATTGACTGTGGCCCTGCACTCTCTCCCAGGCAGACACACTCTGTCATGTAGAGCCCAGCTCCTGTCTCTCGGCTCCATTGTTTTTGGTCCTCAGTCCTCCGTGCTTCTGACAGTTTGGCCCACCATCACATTGGAATATCTGATCGACAGGAAGAGTCGCGCACACTCACCTGAGCCTCGGACAGGGCACATCTCCGGCAGCAGTCCCAGGGCCCAGCAGCGTCCCATGTCACAGCAGCACTGCATCTTGGTGTACTGGCCGTTCAGCTCGGCCGCACAGCGCCCGTTGGCCAGGGAGGAGAAGCATGTCCCCACCCGCTGGTCTGGACCGGGAACAATACACACACACGTAGGGACACGCACACAGTCATTACACACGGACATGGCTGGACAATACGAAATTGCAAAGAAATATAAACTCAACAAGGTCGTATTAGAATGTTGGAGGTGCGTGTCCGACTATGTTTTTGAATGTGTGCATGCATTGCATGCATGTCTGGGTGGTGGGAAAAGTCAAAGGTAATAAATAGGTCTCCCTTTCCTCTAGGAGGAAGCTATATTATGTGCCGGGAAGGGAGAAAGGTTAGAGGGGGTCCTGCCTATCGGCAGGCATCTGAATGGCATCCTAAAGCGGTTGTTTTGTTACATCTCTGCAGGTCAAGGTCGGCGGGGCGGGTGAGGGCTCTGGGGTTCAAAGAGCGTGGGTGAGGGGCTATATGAGAGAAGTGGAGGACGGACCCCTGGGTATGTGTGTGTGTGTGTGTGTGTGTGTGTGTGTGTGTGTGTACATATCAGTGTGAGTTCATATGTCCATGCTGGCACATGTGAGAACCAGGAAGCGAGGGTCGGAACTCATGGTATTCGTAGACAGAGAGAGGCAAAGAGGGGAACAAGAAAAAAGGGTGGCGGAGAGAAGGTAGGGGGGGGGGGGGTAAAA
>JAVQJS010134861.1:0-17809 GCA_036024795.1 Galaxias rostratus | reverse complement strand
AATGGACAGAGAAATATGCCTCCATCTACCTACAGCAAATATCAGACCAATGTGTCTAATATGCAACAATACTGTAGCACTGGTGAAAAGTGAAAATGTGAAAAGTCACTATCTGAAAGAGCATAGCGATTTTGAAGAGAAATTTCCACCTAAATCTGAGTTAATAAAAACAGAAATCATGAGACTGAAAAAGTCATTTCAAACTTCAAGCAGGGTTCTTGTTAAATCCATGACACAACAACAAATAGCAACAGAGTGCTCACTCAGAGTGGCGTGGATTTTAGGCAGACACAAGATGCCATACTCTGATCCAGAAATCATTAAAGAGTGCATGACTAAAGTGATGGAAGCCATGTTTGAAGGCAAAGAAAAGGAGGAAATGACAGATAAAATAAACCAAATCCCACCGTCAGATAACACAGCAAATAGACCTACTGAAATACTGGCTGGTGATTTGTCCAAACAGCTTTGTGATGGAATAAAAAATACAGAGTGCGTATCCCTAGCAGTGGATGAGTCCACTGACACCACTGACAATGCTGAAAAAGGTAAACTACTAGGCCTACCTACCTCCAGCCAACTATATAAGCTGGACCGATAATAAAAAAAATAAGCGAACCCATGCCTGCTTCCAAAAAATATTTGTGGACCTTCAAGATTTCTAATTGGGCACCCCTGGTTTAGACCCTCGTCACGTAACTTACAGCAGCGAGCGCATGAGTAGATGTGGATGTAAAGGGTTTCACAGAAACACGATACCGCCATATTATTGACATCAATAAATACTTGACTGAATAAGTTGATAGTCATGTAGCTTGCATTTTCTAGGTTTTCAGTTGCCCAGCGTTAGCATGTCAACCATTTATAAGAGACTAAGATAACGCCAGCCCCCCACCCCACTCCCAAAGAGGAATAGTATTTTTATGATAAGTACTTTTTTCCTTTTTCATATTGGCTCTGCAGATGCTTACAGTACCCTATATTAAAATTCCAACAAAATTTGATGTTAGAGAGAGCGAGCTAGGCACACAAAAAAGGATATTCTGTAATTTTGTGACTAATGGAACAGTATGTTTAACTGCCCCTCTACATGTAAATATTCTTTTTGCTATTGAAATCCTCAGCTTGATACCGTCTAAAAAAGTAAGCGCACAGTCCTCACGTAGATGATGCCACAGCAGCAAATTTGCGCTAGACTTACTCGCCACACATCGATTTTATGTCCAACTGTGAACAGCCACAAGGGGCATGATAGTAGATAGGTTAGCCAATTTAAAAGTGAGTAGAGGGGATGATTACGTGGCCATGATCAATATTGAGCCAAAGTGTCTTTGAGTGTTTTGAGAAGCGCATATAATGTATTATTTATTGTTATTAGTTTGAATTTGGCCATGACACGGAGGCTGCACTCCTACTCTTTACAAGAAGTGCAATGTGGTTGTGGGACCTCTACTGGTCAGCCAACTCCACCTCCAGCCTTAGCTTGTCTCCTGTCGTTCATCCTCAGAGTAGAGTTGGGCCATGCCCTTACAGTTGAGCTGATTATGGATGATATTGACGGACAGAAAGGGTTTAATTAATTTGATGCATGTTGGTTCTTTGCTTTGGATTTGTGTTACACTTGTAGCAAATATGCATCTCCATTGAAGTTTTAAGTCATCAGTCTACTGAGGATTGGCCTTATTGGGTCATTTTGGGGGAGGGGGGGTGTTATTATTTGAGCTTTAATGACGTTGCCTAATGAGTCAACTGTTTCATGATTGCCATTTAATAGGAAACAAGAACGGTTGCAGAGATTGCTAAAGCCGAGCTCGATGACACCACATTTAGAGGACGACAAATCCGTGTTCGGTTTGCCACACACGGTGCTGCTTTGACTGTGAAGAATTTGCCACAGTTTGTCTCCAATGAGCTCTTGGAAGAAGCATTTTCTATGTTTGGCCAAATTGAAAGAGCCATAGTTATAGTGGACGACAGGGGACGCCCTACAGGGAAAGGAATTGTGGAGTACACCTCCAAACCAGCTGCAAGAAAGGCCTTGGATAGGTGTGCTGATGGTGCATTTCTTTTAACTGCGTAAGTGGTAAAGTTTTTGTGCATTCATTCACTAAATTATACTTTGTCTGAATATATTATCTGGAAAAGCACCTATGTGAATGTGCTATGTTTAAAAAAAAAGAGAAGGGTCAGCCAACATGTTTTTGAGACCAGTTAACAATAAATCTAATGGTTTTAGAGACAGCCTCCAGCTGTCTGGACCCCCATTGGAGCCTCTCGCAAACCTGAGACCAAACATTTTTTCTTTACATTAGTGTCAGAATTATTTTTGGGAAACCATTCTTTGTGTCCTTAACCTAGCCTATTCGTTTTTCAACCCTTCCCTCCTATTTAATTTATCCTATAATGTCCTAGTGAATAACTCTTGACCCCTGATAGAGCCTGTAGTCTCACCGTTATATTTTGTTAATTAGTAAACCTTTAAAGCTGCCTCTGATCTGAACAAAATGTTTTGCAGTTTCCCTAGACCTGTGATTGTTGAGCCTATGGAGCAATGTGATGACGATGAAGGCCTGCCAGAGAAGATTGTTAACAAAAACCAACAATTCCACAAGTAAGTGCTGCTTATGTTTAGCTTTCCAAAGCTTTAATTAAGTAGAAAAGCATTCTTAATACAGATTAAAAATCATGGTTTTTATGTATTTAAATTTTAAATGGATTGAGACATGCCAGTTCATTGAATCTACAGACAGTGTATTGAATCTTATCCTTGAATACATTGTAGAGAACGTGAGAATCCACCACGTTTTGCTCAGCCAGGGACATTTGAATATGAATATGCTATGCGTTGGAAAGCCCTGATGGACATGGAAAAGCAGCAGTATGAACAGGTGGACAGAAACATTAAGGAAGCCCAGGAGAAACTGGAGGTTGAAATGGAGGCTGGTAGACATGAACACCAGGTCATGCTGATGAGGCAAGGTAACGAGCTGCTATTTACGCCACCAACTTAACAGTCTAACGAAAAATAATATTTAACTTTTATGTTCTTAAGCAGTGTCCCACTTCTTTAGTGAATGCATTATAGAAATCAATCACAACCGATAAAAGGCAGGTCCTGATGGAGCACAATTAAATAATGCATGTGTATTGTTCCAATGTTGGATGTTTCAGACGCTAACAATTATTCATGTTTTGTTTGCATCTTATCTGTGCTCAGTCCGACTCTTGGTTGTTGTCAGTTATCATAGGTATTTAATGTATAGATGGCAAAAATGTTCTCCAATTAACGATAGCTGTCACACAAGTGACATGTCGCAAGTACAAGATTTGGGTAGAAAAGGTTAGTTGTAAGTTTATATTAGATTTGTGGGCTGGAAATTAAGCAATGACGGGGTGCTCAGCTTACAAATGTCGGTCTTGTCTTTTGGTTGAAATTTATAGGACACAATTAAATTATTGAGGCATATGCGCACACCAAAGAGGGTGAGCTGCTCAACAATAAAAATAACTAAACCAAGTCCACTGTGGGAACTTTTCACTCACTAAAACAATAAAGTGCTTTGCCACCACTGTAATGATGTTGCAACTCATATCGATACCATCATGTCAATATGGACCAAAGGAATGAGTCTAGAACCTTGTTGAATCCTTGCCACAAAGAATGACAACAGTTCTGAAGGCAAAAGGAGGTCCAAACTGGTACTATCGACAAGCTGTATTTGATTAAGTGTCTTAACGTACAGAGGCTTTTAAAATATTTAAATAAAGTTGTAACCAAATATGTGATTTTCATCACATCGAAGTTAATGTACATGCCTAGAACATGTTACTTATAGAAGATGGGCTATAAATCTAATCAATCAATTATATTATATATATACATTGTCTTTACACTATGTCTAAAATGGCAGTGTTGAGAAAGGATTGATCTGGCAGAGTTCTTAAAGTCTCAAAATGTACCCTAACTAACTGCTGTAAATACAAAGAAAGTCTACGGTATGGACTGTTTAAAATAATAAGCAACAGGGAATTGATCAGTTTTGTCATGCGGTTTGCCGCTCAAAATTGATTAAATACTAAGGTAGGGATGAGCGATATGCGGAAGTATGAAAAGTGTAAACCGGTATGAGATTCTGTCATTGTATGGTTTTTGCCATTGTGGCGCAAAAGAACATTTCAGTGTTGTTTGAATTGTATTGTATTTCCTTAATCAAAGTATGATTGATTGATTTCCATTGAAGAATAATTATTTTTAATTTTTCTATTTGGATTAGGTGAGTGGAACACTTAATGTGTCATGTTAATGTAGGCTACAAGAAAGTGTCACATTTTATTTTACAAATAGTTAAATAGCAGAACATTTTATTTGCTCCACAGTAACATAAGGAATGCAGTACAAAATAATCTAATCATGCTGTACTAAGCACAAAGATTTTGAGTGGATTGGTGTTGATTGTGCACTTTCTTGCTATACAGTGGTGAGGAAAACATTTCTGATGGACAGTCTTGATTAATAGGACTAACAGGCTAAACTTTCAATTTATTTTTGGTAATTCAATACATTGTTTTGACCAAACTGTTCGGGTAAGAATGCCATACATCATCTGTTGGTCCTGTTTTTGCTAGTACTACTGGCTTTAACTGACGATGGCTATCTGACTAGATACAAGCAAAGTGAGCATTCTAAGGATAATTAAAATGTCAGGAACATTTTATTTGTGAAGTGGAGACATCCAGTTGTCACGCAACGTAAAATTTTGTTCATGATTTCATTATATTGACGCTTTATCAGAATTGAAAAGACAAAAATAGAATGGACAGGGCTGGATTTTTATGCAGTTTGGTAAAACAATTCACTGTTTTTCTGAAATTAGAATTTGGTTGAATTAAATTTGAAATTTAGCTTGTTATTAACCAAGTGCTCCTCACCTCTGTAAACATTCAGGTCTTAAATACTGTTATCTATACTCCGTATAGATATTTGTCGGGCTCTAATTGGTATTAATCCAGTTTGATTGGTATGATGTGTTTATAGACCTACTTAGGCGCCAGGAGGAGCTCAGAAGGATGGAGGAGCTCCACAACCAGGAGTTGCAGAAGAGGAAGCAGTTGGAGATCCGCCAAGAGGAGGAGCGCCGTAGAAGAGAGGATGAGATGAGGATGCACAATGAAGAGATTATGAGGAGGCAGCAGGATGGCTTCAAGGGAAATTTCCCAGAAAATGTGAGTTTGTGTATTGTTAATTCATTTTATTTTGTTTTTAGCACTTTCCTAGACGCTCAAAGCACTTTACACAATTTGGTTGCCAATTAATACCACTGAACGGACACCGAATTGACCGACAGCCATCAAATTACAAGTGCACTATAGCGGAAAAAATATATATATTATATATATATTAATGATATGGCCTAAAATGCCCAACCCCTATTAGCAGCTGTCAACTTCATAAGAGCAACAAAAGTTTATGAAAGAATGTGGGTGGTGTTGCCTTTACAAGGATTAGGGGGTTGATATGGCTATGATCAAACAAAGGGGTCAAATAGTATGATAGGGGGAAATAAAGTCTGGTGACTTCAAAAGAAAATACAAAAACAGCTTATTTTGACACAAAGGGAGGACATTTTGAAAAACCCTGTGGGAAAGCACTTGCCCTATGACAGGGAAAAAATGAAAATGCATCCATAAAAGACCCCTTAGTCATTTGGGGTCTTTATAATAGGTCTGTTTCATATTGTAAAAAATTATTCAACCTCTTTGAAAACTGTTACATCTGTCTCAATGACAAATTGTTTGGATTTGTTTGTGTAATATTTGGTTTGGTTGTGTAATAATATCAGCTGGAGCTGATCCGTGGAGCCGCTGCTCCTTCGCTTTTGAACATTATAAATATGTTGCCCCCTCACAATGAGTCATTGCATCTTAGGGAATGCTTTCTATAACCGAGCCTGCCATCTATCAGCGTGGCAGAATTTTGCCTTACTCCCTTTTTGTCGCTCTGCCTGAGGAGACGATGCAGTACTGTTGCTCATTTGATTGTCAATGTCAAATGGCTTGACTGATTAGATGCACTGTATTGTTCCAGTTGTGCAAAGTGGATAGAGTGGATGACCCTTCATTTGAGTTCAGTAGAGCGAATAAAGTCGTGTAATTGCGACTTAATGACATTTAATAATATTCTGAAACCACAGTGACAATAATTCTAGACTTAAGGCTGTTATTGCAGCCAAAGGTGGTTCTTCCAAATACCAATGTGTAGGGGTTGGGTAGTTTTCATTTTTCAGCTTTTTTCTTTCTTTAAAAGAGCTACTGACTGATCAATAATCTTAGCATTGAAGATGTGTTGTTAGAACATAATAGTTTGCAATAAAACTACTCACTGGAAAATATGCATATGTCATTTTATAATCCAGATAAGTCTGATTGAGGTGCGTGCGTGCGTCCCACTCTCCCGCCGAGGGCTTTTGCTTGTTGCCATTGAGATAGGAAGCAGTTATTTTTTTGAAACTTAAAATCCAAATGTTTGTATTTACAATGTTTGCTTACGTTTTTATTTCTCTGGGATGGAAATGAAAATGGCTCAATTGAATCAGGCTAGGCTAACCTCCAATGTTTCTTTTTGTTGTACCCAATTTAGAGGGAGCAGGAGATGAGGATGCATATGGCAGGTACTGTAAGCCCTTAGAAATACCAGAATTTGTTTTTGAAAATGTCTCATTACAATAAAAGGCACGAGTTACTGCATTGTGCTAATTTTAATTTTTATCTGCATAGGGGAAAATCCATAGTTATAAAGCTGCTTCCATACGTTTGTCTGACATGCTTAATTGACTGTACTGGGTTTTGCAGCTCAAGGGTTGAGCAGATCCTCCATTGCTGGGAATTCTGCACCTGCAGGGGCACCCAACATGCCTACCGAGAACAACCCCCTAATGGTACGATAGATTTCAGTGGCCTTAAACTGGTTGGTCGAGAACTCTCTTTCTGGTGGAAAAAAAGTTACTTCAAGGTTTCTTTATTTGTACCTATGGGTACATTCACTGTGTTTGACAGGAGATAAAACAACATGACACAAAACCCAACCTCTAAACAAAATACTTTAAAACAAGTGAAAGTATTAAAGAAACATTAACTTACATTAAAGCCTAAGAAAATCATGACAAAGCGTTCTACATACTCCAAAACACCCCACTTACCCCTGCATTATCTTGTTATAGATTTGTTTTATGATATAATATAAAACATATTCCTACATTATTTCGTTATCCCTCTTGGGTCCACAAACCGATGGCTTAAGAAAAGGAGCTTTCATTCACTATGTAAGAAATGAGAAGAGCCCTGAAAAATAGAGCTAGCCTTGCGCAGTGTCAGGCTTGTCGCTTAGATTCAATCACCTTGTACAAAAAGTATCTTATAAATTGGCAATTAACAACGTGTTGTTCTTATCATTAGATTCTAACAGTGTTCTCTGTCCTATTTTCTTAATGTTTCTAGTACCTAAGCAACTAGGTTTTGGGTCATAAAACAGAAGAAAATGCCAGGGCGATTGCATAACATTTTAATTCTAATGAAATGTCCATGAGTGTACCTTGTTTTTAATAGTCTGTATCTTTTCCGTCTTCTCCTCTCTGGCAGGTTGCGGCTAACAACAATTTAACTGGAGGCCAGGGAGGTTTTCCAAGAGGTCCGCAAGGTCCAGCTGACTTTGGACCCAACAAGCGACGCAGATTCTGAGACCTTTTCCCCCATTTTTAATCTAACCACCTTTTTCAGTATTTTAAACTTCATTATGTGTTGTTTTTTTTGTTTTTTTACTGAAACAAAGTGTGGAATATGTGGAACTTTTATTTTTAGTAGATTTGAGGAGATGGATCACTATTAAAATGACATCTTACTGGTATGTTACCTTTCTTTTGTACTTTTTATAAGTATAGTAAATGTAATGTTTAAAAACATTGTTAAAAGTTCTTGGAAAAAAATCGAATAAATTCTTGATTTCATGTGTAGTTTGTGTGTAGTCCTTTCTATCACTCTCCCTTTCTAATTACAGAAAGTTTAATTAGCTAGAAATGTTAATGCTGTCAAATTGTCGAATTATGTAAATCGCGCGTCAACATCAGCATCCGCGCCAACAAGTCTGAGTTGTTTCTGATAAGTCTTTTATCATGTTGTATTATTAGCAGTGCATTATTAGCCAATGCATGTTTCACATAATGTTCCCAAACATGTGGTAATTTAACTGATGTGTTCAAGATTTAAGAATGTTTGTTCATAATAAGTGAACTATTCCGTTTATTCTAGGACACAAATGGTAACGCAAACCATACATTTAAACAATGCAACTTTAAACATTGTTGGAATTTCATAGAAATATTTATTTTTAAAAAGGCCATGCCATAACTGTTAGCACTTTAACTCTTAAATCAAACAGTAACATCACTGGTCTAGCTTATACAGTATTATTGCAACGTGATCACCAACATGTGTAAAACCTGGACTCCACAATAATCTAACTTGAACACTTTCTGCCAACTTTGTAAACAGAAGGTGGAAGAATTGTGGGTAGCCGTCTAATTTCAAGTTCCCCCCTTGGCATCAGTCAAAAGAAAAAGTAGTATTTGGTAAACCCCACACTTGTCAACTTTTATATTGCTTAAAGCACTGAGATAACGTCTGAATTTGAATTATTGTGATTGTTGAAATGGGGCGGTATGGTGGTGCAGTGGTTAGGGCTGTTGGCTCACAGTACGAAGATCCTGGGTTCGAATTCCACTGAGGGCCTGTCTGTGTGGAGTTTGCAAGTTTTGCGTGGGTTTCCTCCAGGTACTCCGGTTTCCTCCCACAGTCCAAAAACATTCAGGGTAATTGGTGACTAAATTGTTCATAGGTATGAATGTCTCTGTAAGTGGTTGTATGTCTGTGTGTTAGCCCTGCGATGGATTGGCGATCTGTCCAGGGTGTACCCCGCCTCTTGCCTGAAGTTAGGCTCCAGCCCCCCTCGTGACCCTGCATAGGGTAAGATTGAAGTGGATTTGGGGTATGGCAAACAACCTAGACAAGTCAGAGAAAGTTATTTAGGTGAACACTAGAATTTACTGCATGAGGATAAAGTGGAAGATGTAATACGTGGGTGTGAGAAGCCACAAACGTCAGGCACAGATAAATTCAGTATTGACACGGGTTAATCCCTCTTTATTAAGTTCAGCAATAATTCCACAAGTTTCCTGCTTCATACGACCAACCAGCTCCAGCGTCTCCTGCTCATTTCCATCCAACCCCTCACTGAAACAAACAGACACCCATAAATATCCCACAGCTCACCAGATCAACAGATTCCCATCACCTGTTACAAATCCATGATTAGTCAGCTGCATGTCTCCCCACCACGGCCCTGCAGGGCCCTCTACTGGGCAGATGCCGTCACAACCCCCACGGTGGGTTAGCCCTGACCACTGGGCAGAGGAAGCCAACAGCAACATCTGAGATAGTTTCACTGACTTCTCTGCAAAGAATATATTCTATGAATGGGCCAAATTCAACTCATGAGTGCAATGAATGAACACTGAGTACAGACTGCTATGTGAATACTTGATAAGAGACAGACTTGCGGTGGGCATTAAAGGTGCAGCATTGTCACAGAAAATGCAGCTATAAAGAAATTTGGGTCTGGCACAAGCCAGACGAGCTGATTACATAGAGAAGAAGCAGATGGACTTGAAGGGAAAAGGAGCACGGGCGCAAGCAATGGTGGACACACATGACAATGAAGTACACTGTTAGGTCTTATTTTCATCTTTCACTGACAATCCTTTAATGTGTTCATGCATAAAGTACAAAACAGGGTAGCACATAAGCAGTAATTTCTCCTTGTCAAAATGGGCTGCTTCGCCCTATTCAATTGAGGTAGACCATTTGGAGGGGAGGCTCAATTTTTAGGTATATTTGATAAAGTAGCTTCAACTCAGGCAGCCTGAGTCCTCTATACTATACTTTACATCCAGTTGGTGGCAGTAATTCACCTTAATCAACTGACCACTACGAGATTTTCCAACCTCCAATAAGGAAACAAGAAAGAAGACGAAGAAAAAGCTACACACAGTATACAAATTAGTGGTATTTTAAGTCTTAAAATGTATTTATTAAAATGATTTATGTTCAGGGTAGCACAATGGCTCAGTGGTTATAACAGTTGCCTCACAGCAAGAAGATCCTGGGTTTGATCCCCACCTGACCCAAGGGCCTTTCTGTGTGGAGTTTACATGTTCTCCCGGTGTTAACATAGGTATCCTCCGGGTGCTCCGGTTTCCACCCACCCTACAAAAACATGCAGGTTGATTTGTGACTGTAACTTTTCTGTACGTGTGAATGCGTGTGAGTTGTTCTATGTCCCTATGTGTCAGCCCTGCGATGGACCGGCGACCTGTCCAGGGTGTACCCCGTCTCTCGTCCAATGTCAGGTGGATAGGCTCCAGCTTCCCCGCGATCCTACATAGGATTAGCGGTATTGCTAATACCTTAGGGTTGATATTGTTGTGTATTTTTCAATTAGAAGAAGTTGCAACCCCATACAAAATATTGGAAATCTAAATCCAAAGTTTCAGAAGAGTAGGTTTAATTCAGTTTAATAACATAGACCTGCAACTAAAAAGATCTACAACTAATGCTTACGATCCAATCTCTACTCGCATGTACATGTCACAGTTTGTCTTTTTATGTCACTTTCGACTGAAGTTATACCTTTAACATATTTTTGGCAACTCCCCCGACATGCAAATTAAACATGCCCTTTTTCCAATCACCTCTGACTCTTCTGGTCTCTGGGGCTAGCTTGTCTCACAACTCTTAAACTCATCAATTTTTTTTAAACTAGTCCCATCCTTACAGTTATAATAAACTAAGGAAGCAGTCAATTAAGCCCTTCCTCCCTACAATCCTTTGCACATCTGTTCACCCTTACATTTGTTAATACCAACCTTCTCTTAATACTTAATCTCCCTTTTTCTTAAAATCTCAATCTGTCTCTCTACGCATCGCAATAGTGAAAACTACAATTTAACTATTGTGCGTTTACCTACTAACCTTTAATATTGATAAAAAATACTTGACTATAAAAAGTGCATCTACTTGTTAACACAAAATATACAATCTATTCCCCCTTCTTGTGCTGTAATGCTCCATACTAGAAACCTACTTCTACTAAAACAATAACAGCAAACTAACATGATAAAAATATTTTAAAAACAAGCAATCAAAGCATATTACATAAATACATATCCGCATGACATCGGAGGAACGCAAAAACCACTATTGTGGTCAAAATTATTTCCTGACCCCCTTGGTTTAATAACCGGCGATCAAGTTTAATCTCCAAAATGTGGCACATTCCAACAAAATATCACAAATACAAGACAAACGTATTTAGATTTTTTTTAATAAGGTGATTAAACATTGAATGTGCCAGATTAGTGTTACTTACTAGACGTTTATTAATTAAAGCAAATTTATATATTTTCAGTTGATCTAAAAGTGACAGTTTTAGTGTCAAATAAAGATTTTTATTTTACAAAGTTGATACTTTGGTGTAGCCAAGTGGTGTCTTCAAAGAACTCTAACTTTTGGCCAACTTTGACATTAGTTTAATTATTTTCAATTTCAAGGTTGTTTACCTAAACTAAGTATGAAGTAGTAAATACGTGTACGCTGAAAACCGTGAACGTGTTGAACAGCAAGCTTTCTCTATGATGGGGCCACAGTCTACAACAATTTTACGTTTCCAGCAAGCGTTTGCAAAAGTACTGCAACAGTTTTTCATATAAGCTGATCTATAATATATTCTTAACTATATTCTTAAATTTACCTCGCAAGAATAATCTTTGTACAGATAACGTTACCGATGAGCATCACTTATGTTTACAATCAATCAGCATAGCTAAAGGGAAATGTGTTATAGGCCTATGCTTTAGTAGCCAAACCGACTGAAATTTTTAAAAGTTTACATAAAACAATGACGTTGAATATAGTTCACGCTTTATGGATTTTTATCTATGCAACTGTCGTATAAATTGAAACAAGCTATCTAGCATGCTATAGTGGAAAATTGTGTGTTCTACTGCTCCTTGTTTTTTTAGAGTATCTTTCAAAGGCGTTAGTCTACTCGAGGTCTCAACCGACAGATTGAATTTAAGTTAGTGGCAACACAAGTTAAGTATATAGCACATATTTTAAATAATTCATTGTTGACTGATTCAAGACTTAGTGTGTGGCACTTTGTGCCTGTTTTCTACCAAAATAAAGCATTTAAAACGAAGTTCAACATCGAGCACCACACAGAGGCGAGTTTTTAAATTAGGATATGATATTATTAACCCAAAGTATATGGAAAAATTCAATTGTCCATGATTTTAGAATAAATGCCTAAAAAGTACATCATCCATCCATTAGCTAGCCTATGCAGGTTGCGAGGTCGGGGGGCTGTAACCTAACCCAGCCGACATAGGGCAAAAGGCGGGGTACGCACTGGTCAGGTTGCCGGTTTATCACAGGGCAAACACATAGGGACAGACATCAACTCACAATTTAGAGTCACTGTGAGGGTTGTGACAGCATCTGTCCAGTAGAGGGTGCTGCAGGGCCGTGGTGGGGAGACCTGCAGCTGACTAATCATGGATTGGCAACAGGTGTGGGGAATCTAATGATTAGTGAGTTGTGGGTTATTTATGGGTGTCAGTTTGTTTCAGTGAGGTGTTGGGTGGTAAAGGAGCAGGAGACGCTGGAGGAGGCTCGACGTGTGCGACAGAAACCTGTGTGAAACTGACTTAACTGGTGTCCCCTAATAAAGAGGGGTTACCCTGTGTAAACGCTGCCTGTATCTCTGCCCGGCTCGTGTGTTTACTCACAATTGGGTCGGCCAATGGACTGTAAGAAACTCACACAAACAGGCAAGCATGCTATCTCCATAGATAAAGACCCTTGGATCAGGTAGGGATTGAACCCAGGACCTTCTCTCTGCAAGGTAACAGTGCTAAGCACCGAACCACTGTGCTTGCCTGTAATTAACAGTAAGTATATGGAAGGACTGAATTGTGCATGATTTAGGAATAAATGCTTAAATCAGTACATCAGTGGTATGATACTGAACAAAGCGTAATTTTTTGCTCAAACTGCTTGTTCGTACAGGAACCAAACCTGCACACTTTGAAAGCTAAATGTGATTTAGCTAGAGCTCTATGGATGTTGACATGTATATGTTGTGGAACAAGGTTTACATTTGAATGATTAAATTGGCACCGACCAACAAAAACTTTGTTTGTGGTGATTTTTGGTTTACTATTGAGGAGAGGATGCATGCTCTTTCTTTTATTAGTTTATTGATCTTATTTATCAATAACAGTTTCGAGACACTACACAGTGGGATTTCAGTCACGGCTGCATGAATTGTGTCCCGTTAAACCAACTTCGTGGCGGTTAGAGGTGTCTAGCCTACAAGTACCCCCTTCTGTGATCTGAAAGTCACAAAAATAATGTACTGAATCAATACATCCTAATAATTATATATTCATAAAAACACATAATTTGACCAACATAGAGTAAAACCTCCACCATAACCTACTGTAATGTATAACAATTCAAGAACGATACTGAATCATTATGGGGAGATAATTTAGTCTAGACTTTAGAACCTTAGACCTTATAAGTGTAATGTAATCCAGTATTCTATATCAACCTTACTCTGCTATGGAAACAATTACCAAATTTACCAACACAACTTATATTGCGCATGGCTCAATGCCGATGTATCTCTTATGAGAAATCACATTGCATGTACAATATCAACAACTCAGAAATGTCCGCAATGTTCAAATTGGGGTCACAAAGTATTTTAGCATCAGAGTCTCTATTCACTCCATGAAACATGTAATCTGTTGTCAACAACTCATCTGTTCAACATAGCTTTCAATCACTAATCTCCCCCAACCAGCGTTGGCCTAAGGTACATTTAGTTTTTTTCCTGAATTTTGCAGGCTGACAAGGCTCCTGAAACTGATCACCCCTATGAGACTGGTTTATGTTAGATGCCAGTTGAATTTTATAGTACACACCTTTCACTCGGTAACCCAGCCAGTGATGACATATTTTTGTTGTTTTAAAATTGCCTATTTTCTTGCTGCAAGGTTTGTATTCTATTTTCAGCCCGCTGTTTGCCAATCCATGAAGTGCTCCACACGTTGGTAAAAGAGGGGAGCATGTGATAGGAAAATGCTTGCTGTTCCATTAGAGATTTTAAGAAACAAATTAAAGCGAGACATCATACTCTGGTCCAACACACAGCAACCCTTTTGTTTTATAGAGCTTACAGTCACGTTGGAAGAAGCAACAGACGAGGCACACAAAAGAAAGAAACCCTACCATAGCAAATCAACAGCTGAGAAAGAAGAGCAAGTTTAAAAAATAATTCTGCAGCAAAGATCAGCACCAGAGAATAAAAGTTATATCAGATATTGCAAAAATAATTAGCCAGTGGCTGTGGTTAAAAAGGAAAGGTTCTTTATGGGGCACAAACGTAGAACATCATGCTGAATAACTAAGAAGTGGTTTAATCTCAGAACAATTGTATTAAAGGTGAGTCTTTCCTGCAGCGCCTTATTTATCAACCCGGCAGGAACAGATTAGGGAAAGATTATCTGATTTTCAGAGGGTAAGTAAGTTTCCATGCTGAGTTGGCATTGAAGGCCTGCAAGAGTACGAATTACAGACAGGTATAGGGGTATCTCTCAGTTTAATAAGCAGATATAGAGGCTATGAGACGTCATGGCTCACCATTATGCCTTCAGGAAGTGTCATGGGCTCAAATAAAGGTAGCATCTGAGATGAACATATCTGCTCTTAACCCAAGTCCATTCTAAAATATCATCTTTTGAAGCCCTCATCTTGGAATATGGCATGATGGATATTACAACATCCTATCCTGTGTATATTGAAATGTCATATCCTAATAATCATATTACTTACATATCTCATATTTGAATTGAACATTTATTTCTAGATAAAACCATCCCAATCTGTATGGAATACCAAATATATATTCCGTCATAAACTAAATAATCATATGTATAAAAATAATAATTGAATAATTGGCAAATTCACAAAAAAACTACTTTCATATACTGTTTATTTTATAGTGAATGTTTTGTTTTGAAATGGCACTTTTTATTTATTTTCATAATGGTACTTTTCCCGAATGCCACATTTATTTCCTGATGGTCCTTTTTGTAATGACGTGCTCATCTGTCAATCATACAGAGAGAGCTTCGTCTATTGTCAAAATGACCACGCCCCCCTATTGGGATGAACAGTCGCTGTAAAGTAAAGCTGCCAATGGAAAAACCAGTGTCAGTATGTCTAAAAGGTGTCTGACCATCTCAGACTGAATTTATGAATATAGCTGAACAATCAGCTGGCTAACAGGTACTTTTAATCAACCAATATTCTTGTAGGCCGAAGTAAAAATATGAAATTTGTTACTCGAGGAGACCTGGTTACAGCATGTGTTTTTTTTCCTGGGAATAAGTAGTCTTTAGTTTGGGAGAAAAGGAAAGAACAGGAGAGAGAAAGGAGAATTTTTGGGAGAATTGTTTTCTAAGAGGAAATAGACGTTTTTAATGTATTAAACTGAATTACCACCACCAACTGGACCATACGTATAAACTAGCATGGGACTGAGAGTGTCTAAGGGGACCTAAAATGTCCAAGGGGACTCAGTGTCCAGCCTCCAGGTCTGCAGCATCCCCCATAGATGAAAACGGTTGTTTTCTTTCTAACCCCCACCAGGCCACACTCAGCAGAGCCTGTTATAAAAGCAATTTCTTTGGTAAAGCACAGCACATTTCTTTAATGTAAAATTAAATGCATTAAAATTTTATCTTTGTGTATTCATTTTGCCTCCCTAAATAATAATAAAAAAGGTATTATCTTTCAAGCTATAAAGAACAGTAAACAAGTGTGCATTTTTTAGTTGAAAAGAGGTTGAAACTCAAAGTTTCTGACCTTTCACATCAAATATTATTGATGAAAACAAATTACTTATTTGCGAAGACTAAGACTACATTTTGCCTACCAGTGCACTTTGAATTAAGAAAAAAAAACTTTAAAATATTCATTATCGTCTTTTTTGCAACCTACATATAAACTAAATATTAAAATGTTCAACCCATTTGTGTTTTGTAACAGGGTCATGTTGTCACCGCACTTTAGCCGGTTGAAAAAAGTGTGAAAGGAGGTATTTAACGTCCAAACCCTATTTACCTGACGTCGACCTAAAAAAAACGTTCAAATTACGTATTGTGCTCACTGAGCTTGAAAATGGGGACCACAAGTGACGCTTAATATCACTGATAAAACGTTTCAGAAATTTTATTTAGAGTGCCAGTCAATGGAAGGAAATTTCGGTACGGATCCTGCAAACGTCTCAACGATGGAGTCATCACTTTTGCGTCAACTCGTGCAGTTTCAGCCCTGTCTCAACCACCCATTTTGGTAGATCAGATAATCCAGCATTTGATTGTGTTGTTTTTTATGATTGTGTATTTTAATCTACTGCATCCATATAACTACAGCGTGTCGATTTTGGTTTAATTAAATGCAGTTTAGATGCACACAAGATTTGTGTCTTAGTTAACAGTAAACCAGAAACCTAACCGTTTATCACTCAATTTAGGACAATTACATTGACAGCTACACAGTGTAATTGTATTATGTAATATCTTTAAACTTTCCTGCAACCTTGACTGACCAATGTATACTTGTAATGTAATACTTACAAATCATTTAATTTTTTTTAAATGAAAAAGTTTCCCCTATACTGTGTAGCATCTTTATTTGGATGTCTAAATCTAGTTTTAAAAGTTTGAAGAAAATATATATATCTTCTAGTTTATGAGTAATACAAATAATCCGTAGTATATAATCTTCAATCGGTGATGCGCATATATTGTACAAATACTTCACATTTAAAATCACACGAATTATAAAAATAATATAAATAAATATTTGTAGCCATCCAATGTTGGAAGCGATGTATTGGCAGTGGTACTGGTGGCCCACGTTGTCGGTTGGGACCCAGTTCAGTAGATGGCAGAATGCATTTACAAAATTGTCATAGATAGCTGAAGAAGAAGTATGTGGTGTACACGTCAAAATCTCGACCAATCAAATCAGGTGAATGGCCGGCGTGGAAATGCCTTTCTTGAATGCAATGACCTGTTAGTGTCTTCTGGCCTTGTGTTGCTGCTAGTTTACACCGAAGTTAGTTAGCTACGTCTAACCTCTGTTTTTATTAACCTAGACGTTTGCAGCTATGCTGAAGTGTAAAATCTTGTGGAAGAAGCTTGCTCCACTTGTAAGAGCCTCCTCAACAGTATGCCGACAAAGTGCAAGAAAAGCAGGCAAGTACGGAGTGAGGTCGTTATGTCAGGTTAGCTTTCTCGGGTTAGCTTAATTTACAAGTGATATAAAACGTTGTGGGGCCATTAATTGTTTCTCACTTTAACATGAACGTGCATGTACGAAAAGGCAGTAGCCAGGTAGATTGACCACCCCTTACACTATAGCAGCGCTGTGACGTTGTGTTAGACAATTGAACAAGATTAGAAAAACTAATGATGTATTCTGCTGTCTAGTGGCCAAATACTGTATCGACCACTACGAGCCGAACTTCACTCCAGTATATCTAATGCATGCTAGGGGGGACGATATTGGCTAAAATTCATATCCCGATGTTTTATGTATGTATGTAACTACTGTACACTGCACA
>JAVQJS010134824.1:0-15321 GCA_036024795.1 Galaxias rostratus | reverse complement strand
GGTGTACCCCGCCTCTCGCCCTAAGTCAGCTGGGATAGGCTCCAGCCCCCCCGCGACCCTGCATAGGATAAGCGGTTCTGACAATGGATGGATATATATATATATATATATATATATATTATGTAGGCCTCCTTTGCTATCTCTTGTTTCAGCACCCACCTGTGTTGAGTGAAGCTTCAAAGCCCCTCTTCTGCACAGAGTTGTCAGAGAAGAAACGGAGAAACATCCTATTGCTGCTGGAGATCACTGGAGATGGCTTCTTGGTGCCACAAAAGCGCCCCAGGCTGGATGAATGACCATCACGCCCGTCAAAGATCTCCAGGTGGTCATAGGCACACTCAAGATGAGCTTCCATGTCAACCTCATTAAAAACCTAATGAATCACAGAGTTATTGGCCAGTACTAGCAATTACTATGAATATGATACATGAAATCTCAACTCACTTTCAAGGGTCCATGAACGCATGTACCTTTTACTATTGATTGGCCTAGTGAAAATCAAACCCGTCTGACCAAGACAACAGATATTCAACCAATTCAGATGCAGCAAACAATAACATAAATATAACATGTTATGATATAATATGCTTATGCATATGCACATTGCGATAATTCATTACACAAGATATGGTGTTTTGTACAGACACCCAAAGCGCTTTACGCTATCAGGAGAGACAGTCGCCAATGTGTAGCACACACCTGGGAAATGCCAGAACGACCAATTTGGGGTAGACTTTTGCTCACCACACATTGGTTTTAAGACCAACTAAAGAGCAGTAGAGGAAATCTCAGATCAGGGGGGTGAGGGGATGATTAGGTGGCAATGACAGATATAGGACCAGAGAGTGACTTTAAACGCTGTTGCACACCCACCCTTAACAAGAGCTGAAATGTGTTCCCTAGCAACTACAGAGTCAGGAAAGCCGTTTAAATTCCCATATGAGAGACGTACGCTGTACGTCTGGGGTATTGGGCTGCCACAGACCAGAGGATAGAGTAACCCCTACTGGTCAACCCACTC
Organism: Galaxias rostratus; assembly: GCA_036024795.1. NCBI lineage: Eukaryota > Metazoa > Chordata > Actinopteri > Galaxiiformes > Galaxiidae > Galaxias > Galaxias rostratus. The sequence continues at coordinate 14,300 of JAVQJS010134824.1, read as the reverse complement.
TGCCGGCAGTAACTGGTCTCCAATCCAAGGACTGAACAGGATACCCTGCTTGGCTTCAGAGTCAAGCCAGAGGTGAGGGGCAGTGTGTGAGGGCTGCAGTGTTATTAGAATTTATTTACAGCATAATTCAGGTAAGTGATTGCTTTTGTAACATCTTCTGTCATTGCTTTTACAATAAAGATCTAATTCAATATTAGATTAGGATTAACATACATACAAGTTTTATGCGATGGCCAGGGGTAGTAGACAGTGCCCAAGTGCAGGCCTTCTTGCTGGGGTACTTATGAGGCCAGTTGGGGCTGTTGATTATACCTGTTATAGAGCTCATCACATGATCACAACCCGCTGTGAAATGACAAAATATGCGCACACCAAAACAGAGACTGTATTAAAACCAGCTTTATGTAAAGTGCATATACCAGTGTAAACAAGGGTTGTACGCATGTAGTTTGAAACATGTCAACATGTCAACAGCATCAAATGCAGTCTCATCAGGACCGGAATCACCCTAGATAAAAACAACACTAAAATACACATGTAGTCATTCATAATTGTTTGGGTTTATGTTGAATAGTTTGCTAGAATGAAGTGAAGCTTACTGTTTGTCTCTCCTACAACAGTTACACAACCTTTTAGACACACTGTCCTGTCTCCTGCAATTACTCCAATTTAGTGGCCTCTAGTGGCAAATAAATGCGCACGGTTTCCTGTTTACACATTTTCAGTGAATAAGCTCAGGTTTGAATACTGAAATTTGTTGGGAAAACCACTTTGGAAAAGGCTGCATATCAATATCCACCTCCATCCTCTTTGATTACGCTCCTTGGGAAGGCATTATCTGTAAGTGGATTTGTTCAGGCTTATTTAGACAATTAGTCTACTAAAAGTAAAATGTACATTTAAGGTATTGTATGTAACAAGTGAAGTAAATGCGTACCATATACGTTTGATGAAAAAAATTCATATTTGGTCAATTTCAGCAGTATTAATTTGTTTACGTTCATGCATTAATTTAATGTTCATGCAGTATTACTCTGTATATTGTCATTGTGGAATTTGCAAGTCCTTGTACTGTTTCAGTTTCACACCACTTCCATTAAAACTAATCCAGTCAGCTCCTGTCTTCTTTGGGAGAGTGTTTCAGTGTCGCTGCAAATCCATGTACGCAAGTGTGTGATGAGGGCAGAATAGTTACGTAGTAAAGACACGGCCTACTTTCTCTTTTGCTTTTGATGCTCAACATTAAACACGGCGATAATAACATGTTTAACTATAATAAATGGTCTGACAGACAATTCTCAAATGAATAACACACACTGTATGTTGGAGCTCAATACCATGGCAGATTGATCACAGTACCTTCTTTGCAGTCATGTTTGTTGTCATGCAGGACAAATCCACTGCGACACTGGCAGGTGTAACTTCCAAAAGTGTTGACACATTCCTGCTGGCAGCCTCCATTCTCCTTGGAGCACTCATCCTTATCTTAAGGAAGGGGGCAAAGGTGATCAGGTACAGCAAAGTGTTTGGCTTATGGTTTTGTGGAGCAGTGTACCGTAAGCGGATTGTCAATGCTCACCAGAAAAATAATGTGCCTTGAAGCCTTTCTTTGACACAGTGTTGTCAGATTTGAACTCGATGCGCATGTTGTTCTGCCGGGAGGTGACAGCTTCGGGGTTAAATGCTCCACAGAACTTTCCATGGAGGTTTGAATCAGAACTCAAACCACTTCGCACCTCAACGTAATCATATTTACATACCTGGAAAAACATTACAGAAAACAAATCCAGTAAGTCAGAACAGTAACCGAGGAGCAATAAACTAGGCCAAAGTAGACCTTTCATCCATTCAAAACATATCCTTAGGCTTGATTATTTTACCTATATTACGTTACCACTGTTCTTTCTGGTGATGAGATAGTTATAGGCAGTGATGCTTACATCATTGCCTTCGGTCTCAAAGACATCAAACACCAGGGTTATGCGGTGCTGGGTGGGGGCCACCAGCTGCCAGACACAGTTCTTGTTGGGGGGGTACTCGTTGGGCCAGCCAGGTGTGGTAATTGTGCCATTGACCTTAGTGATAAAACCTCCACAAGCAGCTGCTGGGTAGAAGAGAGATGCCTTTAAAGCCCGACTTGTTAAATAGACCAACTCACTTGCACACAGGTTGCATTCTTTTCCCTTTCTCAGAAAACATAATGTTGACATAGGCATGATAACAGCCAAGTTCTGGGTCTGAAGTCAAATTCAGACCTACCCTCACAGCTGCGTTTGTCTGGGCCCAGTTCAAAGCCAGGGTCACAGGCACATCGGTAACTACCCAAGGTGTTGAGGCAGCGCTGGGCACAATTCCCGTTGTCAGGTTGGGAACACTCATCGACCTCTGGTGAACAAATGACCAGTGACATTGGAAAAGTAAAATAGCGTGTGGCAATGCAACATTTTCCATAAAATGTGAAGGATAGAGAAAAGCTTTAGCCTTTAATCACCTAAACAATAAGAATAATCGAACAGAATCACAAGCGTTCAACTCTGACCTTTGAAGAAGCTGGCAGCAAAGCCGCCTTTGTTAACCGATCCATCGGACACAAACTTCATCCAAAGGTGATTGGTACGGCTTTTGATGTCATCTGGCTTGTCATAGCCACAGAAGCGGCCCAGCAGTGGACTGCTCTCTGAGCTTCCATCCCTCACCTCCAGGTAGTCATAGGCACAGCTGTCATGGCGCTCAATCTACCAAACAGAATCAAACACCCTGGAACTTTTTTTTTTTTTACATATTAGTACATATCATGAAAGTGTGGGAGGGCACCAGCAGGTCATTTTTTTGGCACTCAAAACTTATGTCCCTCTAGAAATTAGGAAAAGATTTTAAAACAATCATTTCACAATCATTAATTACTTTTTTTCATTAGTTCTTTTTAAGATTTATGTTATTAACAGATGCATGATGTGCTATAACCTGTTCTCTGTAAGAATTTGTAAAAAAAAAAAAAAAAAAAAGAAAGAAAAGATAAGCCATTGAGAGGGAAATGCACGGATAAAAAAAATAAAACAAACACCAACAAAGGTTGGGAATTAAGTAACCAAGTTCCATTTGTTGTTAAAGGGAAGCATCTTAGTAGGGATGTTGCCTTTATGAAGGATTTGGTATGTGAAGCATTTACCTCAAAGGACTGGAAGGACAGCCCGACATTGTAGTCCTGTGCGACTGTGATTTTCCACAGGCACACTTTGTTGGGACGGTAGTCATCAGGGTAGTTTGGGGACTGGATCTGTCCGCTATCCCGATTCACTTCCCCACCACAGATGGCTGTATGGAGAGAGAGAAGCGTTGAAGAAGAGGATTGGGCAAAACATAAAATTATACAATATTCTACATTATTATTAGATACTGTCTAAACTTAACTGATAAGCCAAGTTGAATTGTGTTTTATCCTTTGCATTTAACACTAGACTTACCAAAAGACCAAATACACAATCAAGGCAACGATGACTCTGATCCTTCTGAAAACAGACCGGGACAAAACCTTGATTTTTGTACTAAAACAGAAATAACAGTCACCTTCATACACAGCTGAAAAGCCTTTCCCCATCCAGTTGCTACTGCTTCTGAACTCGACCCAGAGACGACTGTCTGTGGAGACGATGGTCTCGGGAGTCTTGTCACCACAAAAACGACCTTGCACAATGGGAGAGCGTCAAATAACACATGTTGTACTGAGCAACAGCCAGGTGCTGCTCCGTGTTTGAGAAAGTAGAACTCTGTTCATCACGTTAGTCATAGCATGCTCTCTCCTACACGTCCTTTCACTAGAGCTGTTTCGTAGGGCAAAGAAAGGCCCTCACTCTGTCACACGTCACAGTGGCGCTCTATGGAACTCCTCAAACCACTGTGATGCTGTTTGGGTCTACTTCTACTGCCTAAAGACCTTTTGGTACGGCGCAAGATTTATAACTCAGAACTTACTACTCATAAAAGCAGATGACTAATCTAAGAGGGAGGATTCTGAATTGCTCTCATAAAGACGGGCTCTAATGTAAATGCTTTTCTACGTAAAGACCTTTCAGGGGGGCCTTTCTCCAGAACCCGTCACGGACCTCCACATGGTCATACCAGCACAGGTGACTCCTGTAGAGGTCCAGTGATGTGAAATTCAAAATAATCTGTGGGAGATACACAGGTCAGACGAAGAGAAAGGAGAGTGAGAAGAACATAAACATAACATAACATAACATAAACTTAAAACATAGAAGCATCCCATCTTATAATGTGACAAAATGTTTTCTCAAATAAACCAAAGGATTATGTGGTTCAAACGGCAGATCGATTCATTAGAACCATTCATGCATTTGGCCCATCAATGGCATCTGAACATTCATTTTCTTACCTTCTCTCCAGGTGTGACCGAGATTCTCCAGACACAGTGAGCATATGCTGCATAGCCATTGGGGAAACCTGGGGAGGAGAAGTTTCCCCCACTGTCCTGCAGGCTGTCCCCACACCCTCCCAACACAATACACATGACATTAGACCCTGGATGATGGGGGATGATTGTTTCATATGTACATACAGTAAGTAGGCACTCTCTTTAAAAAGGTTCTCGGTACCTTTTAAGTAATAGAGGGCTGATTACATTTTGAAAAACAGAGAACATGAAAAGGTCCAATAAGGTCATGCTCATAAAATTTACACTTAATTATTTTTGCCCCCAAGGGATCTAAACGTGTTGATTGGTAATAAATAAGCCACAATTTAAACTTACTTGTGCACTTGTAGAGTTTGCGAGCTTGGGCGATGTCTCCTTTGCTAAGCCTAGTTCTCTGACCGATGGGGGGTTTGATTCCATTGACATTGTAACGGGGCAGGATCGTGTCTAAAAAGATTCCCCTGGGATTCAGACAAAATCAACCAAAGATCCTGGATTCAAGCATCACTTAACTAAAATAAATTAATTAAGCTGTTACTTAAAGAAGCCATCTGTCAAATGTAACATTGGGAAGGAAAGGTATAATTTAGATAGCTTCATGTTATCTACACCAGTGATTCCCCAAAAAGACATGTGGAATAAATAGAGCGTCATCTGAAAGTTCAGGCAGTCAGCTTGGAGTCAGGCTTGTGACGAGAACTCCACCACCACCCCGTACTAGGAATCATTATTATGGTGCATCAACAAGTAATGTGAATTACAGTCCCACCGCCAGAGTCTGCCACATTGGTTCTATTCTATTCTGCTGTTCTGTGCAGTTAATTTGTTGTGCTATTCTTTATTAAAAGGAGGATCCAAGTATGAGTATATGCAGCAGGGAACTATAATACGTAGCAGATTCGCCACCCCAAATATGATGTTTAAATCAAATTGGATAAATATTTAGACGCAGAGCTTGTCTGACTGAACTTGCAATTAAAATGGTCAGATTAGGCCATACTGTCTTTTTCTACACGGGTATTCCAGTTTGACACTTACACCAGTTACTTTATTGACCTCCTTGTTTCTCTTTTGGCAGCTGGCTGTGGGGCTCATTCCCGCACTGTTCCCATGGTAATGTGCCCATGAATGACAGGCATGTGCAAACACAGCGGCCTGAATGAAGGCTTTAGGCGGTGCCAAATGGCTCAGTGGAGCCCACCCCTGAATGCCAGAGAACAAGGCCACTCCAGCCCAAATTGTCCTACACAAAGAGCAAACTGGCTGGCCTTTATTTACATTTGGCTGAATTCACCGCCTGGGCCCGGGGAGTGGTGGTAAAGATAAAATAGCAGGCCACAGGGAGAGCAACAGGAGAACAACATGCACGAGACAGACATGGAAGGGAGACCGCTGTGATATCGTTCCTCTCACAATCGGGACCTTAACCCCGCGGATGCTTCCCACGGTGCTGGCTTTGCATTGATAATGGACACTAACCAGCTTCTGGCAATTCGTCTGATCACACACGATTTGGACAAAAGAGCAACATGAGTGAAATTGTGGATGACTGATTAGTGTCAATCAAAAAATAAAGAGGGGAAGCTTTGTAAAGACATAATTTCAATCAATATTGAATATAAATAAAAACATGAAGATGCATTTTTTTAACAAATGTACTCAAAGCAAATGGGACAAGCAAATGTGAATGTCCATAGAACCTGGAGAAGGTGTTCTTTGCATAGTGCATGATGCTGTCAAAGTCGTAGACCTCTCCTAGGGAGTCCACTTCCCCTGGTTCCATCTTCAGGAAGTTATACTCCTGTCCTTGAGTGACAAATGGGGAATTAATGACACCAGTGAGAAGAAAGCTCAAACAGAATCTCACATGTCTCTCAGCATTCAAAAAGGTCGATCGTTCCACACGCTCGTGCACCACGTACAGATCATTTGTCATAACCATGGATAGCACATAAAAGGGTGAGTGGGAGACACAATGGTTGTGTTGATGCCTGCAGACACTGCAGGCTGACTACCTGGTTGTATGTTATCTCTGATGATGCTCACGTGCTCATCTCGGTCGGGTCGGGTGTGCTCATGCCAGAAGCCAATCACATGGCCGAGCTCATGCACCACTATTCCAAACTTGTCACAGTTCTTCCCTATCGAGATGGCCTGAGGGCCACCACCCCTCTTTCCCACGTAAGAACAACACCTGTGGAGGTGAAAGGGCACTGATTTTGAGCTATAGGGTGACACTGAAAAGATACATACTATATTATGTGGTTTATAATATGGGCAACAAATAAGAAACCCACCCATTAGAAAAAAAATATAAGACATAAAATGGAAGACATAGTGACTAATGGCATTTTAAAATCTGTTTTTCAAGCTTAGTGTGAGCCTAATACTTTTGTACAGCTTCCTGTTCGTTTGTTAAAGTTGTCGCAAAGAGATCAGCCACATTAGAATGATTCTTATGTTTTTATTCTGAGCACAGTATGATTGACCTCAGTTAGTCATAGAAAGAAATGTATTTGCTCAATTTACATTTTAAATCACTTGATGTGTGCACAATGAAAGGGAAGCAAACAGGTTCCTGTCGGTATAATACAAACAAAATTCCATTGTTCTCCAAAAAAATAAACAAAAGCCCTACTATCGACTAGGAGAAAGGCTCCCACAGTTTATACCCTGGGTATAAAAACTCTACTAGAGCACAGGTACTAACCCACAGGGCCGGTAGGTGAATAAAATGTAGCTCTCCTCAGACGTCCTCTCAATAAATGTGACGCAGGTGTGCTTCTCCCAATGGCGCATGGCCTGCCGAAATATAGCTCGCTGGCTTCCTGGAATGCAAAGCATCCTTAAAGATTACATTGCAAGGGGCAATTATCTACTCGCAAGACTTCTAGACAGTCTCTAAATACATAAATGTAACAAGTCAACAGATGGTAAAACCTAGTCATTCTTTTATTGGATGTGCATGGGTACAGGATAATGGGACAGTCTCCCCATGTTCGAGAGGTCTAAAATAGAGAGTCCTCCTCCTATGGTGTCCGTTTCTGTGTCAACTCTCACCGCTAAAATTCCCGCTGATGACGTATGGAATGACGCCATCTGGCCACACCCGCTCGGGTCGGGAGCTGGCAGCTCTTCTTTTGCGAGGAGGAAGACCATGGTCATCTGTGGTCCTGGTCTCCTTACTGCTATAATTAGGGTTGGAACTGTTCCCTTTTAAGAGGTGTACCATAAAAGAGATGAACTTCGTGAGGCTTCCAATGACTAGGTGTACACTAACTCAACCTGAATATACTGGATATGGTGCTCATGCTTCTAGAATCACAACTTCATCACAATTGTATCAGTATAGTCTCATGCGGTTTTGATTAAATCGATCCTCGTCTAGATGGAAATCAGGACGGTGGATTTCAGCATTTATACCTGCATCTGTTGTGTTGAGAATCTGGAGGGTGTGGTTAGCAGCATCCAGGAAGCGGATCACTCTGAAGAAACGTAGGTCCTCCTCTTCCAAGGCAATGTCTCCTAAAAAGGCAGCTAGAGCAGACACATGTTATGAATAGTGGGGGCGGTTCAGTATTCCTCTAAGCTCAGGTCTACTGGTCACTTTAAATAAGATGGAGAGTAAAACAACCACGGTCATTGATTAGGAGATTGGTATGCGCCGCTGTGAGGCCTAGAGTTAGCAGTAAGTAGGGGTGTCAGCAGTTTGTGTTGCCAGCTTAATTACGGTGAATATTTATCAGAATAATTTCAGGAATATAAAAAATGCATATCTATTAATAAAAATCACTAGTAATCTGCTATACTGCCTTACTCATACATAGACACTAGTAGCCCATACAAGAGGCCCCAAGTGCCTGCCTTCAACAAGGTCAATCAAAAGGTGAGTGTATGGACCCTCAGGCCACACGACAGGGTCTGCAGCCTGCGGGCATCAGGTAGAGCACTCCTAATATTACTTCAGTTATCTCTGGTTTTAGCAAAAGCTCTATAGGTGGGACACTATTATGACACAGTACATCAACACACTATTGTTTTGGAAAATTAGTCTAAATCTTGTGAAAGGTCACACATTTACTGTCCCGTTGACTGAGTGATATTTATAATGCAGTCCTCCACATTTGACCGATGGTGAGATACATTTCTATGTATTGTGGCAGCATGTAATCCTGCTGGGCATTGCAACAGTCTTTACGGGTGCCTGATATGTACCTGTAAAATTATCAGCCAGAATTCATGGTGATATTCATTTTAAAAGTTTATTCAGGACACAAGTGTACCGCCACCATGACAACAAACACAGGGGTTCATGGTGCAAGGGTGAAGGATGAAACATAAAGCTAGGCAAATGTTTACACCAAAACGGTAACTCAGAGTATGTGCACTATTGACACAAGCAGTCACATTACGCGTGCTACGCACACTAATCACTTGACACAACCGTCTACAGTGAAAATAATATCTTAATAAGGGAGGGGAGAGGTATTGAAATTGCCTGAAGTCAAAGTTGGGTTCTGTGCCTCTCAGATGAGGTGATGGGAAAATAATTCCACCCCCCACTTCCATCTTGTGTCAGCTTATCTGCTTCAAAAGGGAATGGTCTATGTGTGCTCCCTGCCTCTGAATGGCGTTCTGGGTAAAGCAGGGATTTTCTCATATTCGCAAACCCAACCATGCCAAGATACATTCGATACATTTACATTCGAAACATTTACATTCGATATATTTTTAAGGCGGATTATTTTTTTTCTAACTGAACTTAAAATGCAAAATGTTACAGTATATGGTTACTGTATGTAATGCTTAAAATTATTCACCTGCTTGCATCTTGTAACATGTTAGTGGTACTGTCAAAGATAAGGTGTTACCTTCAAATATGGGCAATATGTCATATCATAAAGACCTATATATTCAGGTTGCTATCAAAAGTGATTCTGAAGGGCACTATCAAGTATTAAGCCACAAGGAAATTAAACGTGTTCTGGCATGACTTAAAATTACAAACAAATATCAAAACTGTAGTCCATAATGATGTTTGCCACAACCATAACATCTTTACTGATTAATTGTGAGGCTATGTAGAAGGCTTGCACCTCATCCACATTGACTTTGTTCAGTTTACAGCAACTATATGATCTGAATTTAGTTTTAACGTGTTATCAATACATTTCTTGTGATGTCTATGTGAGTGAAAAAATCTAGGTTCAGATCAGCCCTTTTCAAGTCTCAATATTGAACATGAATTTGTTTTGCCACCAGGTACAATCTCCCACAAAACTGTGACAAAATGCTTCATGGCCAAGGAGGTCTATCACTATATCATGTTTAAACACAGCTGTTCTTCTGTCTCTTGCCTCATGTGATTACATGGCTGTTTTCTTTGGGACAGTCAAGGAAAAACCTTACACAAAGCAAACTGTAGGAGCCGCCAACATCACCTCATACAGAATGGTCTCTATAACAACTTTAAATCAAAAATGAATTTGATTCAATTGTACAAATTGTTGTGAAACCGACAAAAAAACGGAATTTCCTGGAGAACAACAAATAGTTGTCACAAATTACCTAATAGAATGTCACTTTTGTAAGATCGTCTTCTAATAGTTCATTAGCTTATGAGAAGCTATAGAACAGCTGTAAATATATGTACCGGAAAATAGCTACATATTATCATATGTATCATATTATCATATTATAATCTGATGTCAGTTACAACGTAAGTATAGATGATAAATGACAGCGGTTAAAACACAACCCCGTAGCCTACCAGCTTTACAGGGGTCCTTGTAGTCGGTATCTTCTGAGAAGTTTTGGTCTATGATGTCGGTTGAGTCCAAATCAATGGCCATAAAAACACGACGGTCAGAAAGTAGTAATAAAAAAATCTGAAAGAGAGGCATAGCTTAGACAGCACGTGGAATTTAAATGAACCTGGAATTGAAAGCGATGGGAAATGTTACCAGGCGTACGCAACTGTTTTAAAAGGACATACGGCGGTTTAATAACACACACTGAGCTGGCTTTCCACAAGTCTTCATTCGGATGCATTGTTTTGCGAACATGTGTCGTTCGTGAACGAGTCGGCTCTGTGAGAACGATAGGAGCCGGTTCCAATCTGAGAAGTTTATAGAACTTAAATTTCATATTCAATTTCATCAAATGTCTGAATTATGATCAATAATTAAATTGGTGCAAAAAATATTTAATTAGTGCACCTCCACGACATGTGAAGGTGTTAGGGAGACTGTGCATTGTAGTAACAGCCGTCCAATCAGAACAAATCTCCCCAAAAACAGTGACTAACAGATAATGATACAGAATAAACAAAATCAACCCTTATATGTTAAGTTTTGTTTTTGCATAGCCTGGCCTAATGATCCGGCTCACAAAAAAAATCCGACATTATAATCACTAGCGAACATAAACTGTCCAGCCAAATGTTTGCTCAACTTGCTGTAGTCTGATGTTTGTTTTCATCCTAATGACTTATTATGCAAACTTGGAAGTTATTTTTCATTTAAACATCTCAATACACATGGACACAAACATACACACATAATTTGCATCTGGTAACAAGTGAAAGGGGTTGTTCTAAACGGGACACATCTTGTCATAATCCAGGATACCCTAGATGAACAACAGGTGGTCACTGTTATTTGTCATTTGGCATTACATAAAAGAAGTAAAATAATGTATTGTGTGGCATTACATTTGAACACACAAGGTTGGTAGAAAGCCTAATTATAATCTTCAAAACACATACTTTAAAAGGTGGCATTGAGTCTGCATGATTGAGTCTGCTAAGTATTTTGATGCTCCCTGCCTTAATATATCCAGGACAAAGCTTAGAGTTAGTGAACACACAAACATTGATCCCTTTGGAACAGATTAGTACCCCCAAGGTGGGGGTGGAGGTGGGAGCATTTTCTCATGCCTCCATCTGACAAGCACAGTACCTACCTTGACAAGCCATTTAAATTGAAACGGGCATTGGGCTGTGAGCCGGTACACACTATGTGATGTCTTACATCAGAAGTGCATAGATTTTGATAAATCTGCCTGAACTTTCGCTGAAGCTTCATATTTTACAGTATTGTCTTTTCTCAAATTACCCTATATTCTGCATCCTGAGTGGTGTTATTTGACAATTCAAATGTTTTTCTTTAATTTTAACTTCTGTTAGCACTTCATTGTGTGAAACTGTGCAAGTGTGTAATTATTTGCGGATAGAGTAACCTTGTGAAAAATTCACTTATTTTGAAATGGAATCCCTCCTTTGTTGTTTGACAAAAGTGTCAAAACATGCTTGTGCATTATTGGCAAATCAGTTATTAAAATATGTCAGTCAGTCTTACCAATATGTAAGTCTGATGACTTATTGTGCCCATTATAGAGTTGCTGCTTACAAGTCGTTGTTTGAAGACGATGCGTGTATAAAAGCATTCCATCCCAAGCCTACATTGCCCTCTAGCAGCCGCTATTTGCAATTATCTCATGTAGGCTGTGCTAACTCTGTTTTGTGCCTATGGGTTGATGCACTCTTAAAGGATTCAGTGAGTCACATGGGGACTAATCTTACGGGCAACAGTCAATCCTCTCCTTTTTGAAGTCTCAATGAAAACCCTGTTAGATGGTGCAAGTACAAACAGTCCATTACCTTCAGGAGACCTTGTTATGGTTGTGGAATTGCACATACCACAAGCCATAGCGGCCTGGAACCCCCTTCGGAAATTCTCATTGAAAAAGCCGTAGATGACGGGATTGATTCCGCTGTTAAAGAAGGCCAACCAATGGGCAATGGGAAAGAGGTAACTGCTGAGAAAGTCAATTTGCTGTTTGTCCATATCACTGTAGTCTGTCAGCAACATAAGGGTCCATAGGGGCAGCCATGACACCATGAACAGTACCCCCACCATGATCAGCATCTTGATGACCTTTGACCTGTTTTGGCAGCGAGCTCTGCAAATGTTTCCTACGCCCACCTTCCTCCGATTGGGATTGAGCTTGGCAGCAATGCAGCCATACATGATGCTGATGGCCAGTAGGGGGGCCACGTAAACAAGTACAAAGATAACCATGGTGTAGATCTGACGGATCTGAGGCCGGGGCCAGTTCTCGAAGCAGACAAACACAGGGTAGGTGTGGTTGTCATGGACCATGTATGTGTCCTCCAACCGGATGACGGTCAGTGTGGCAGCCAAGGGGAAAATGATGACAAAAGCCAGCACCCAAATGAAGAAGATGGTGAGGAAAGCGGTTGCTGGTCTCATTCGATGTCGAAAAGGGTGCACAATCCCTGAGAATCTGCTGAAACAAAATAAAAACATTATAACACATATAACACAAAAAAAAGTATTTCAGCATATTCTCCCAGATTCTATTCCAAATGTCTAAAAGAAGTCTGCTTTTTGTGAGAAATGTTTTCCATTGTTTCTTGCTGTCATCATTATCATCATCTTTCAAAGTCTCTGTGTAGAAGTTGGGTGAAAAACCTTTTAATGAAATTCCACTTTTTCAAGTTAAGTTCATGTATTCCTCACTTCACAGTTCAATTTTGCACTTGTAAATACAAATATTTACATTTGCCAGTTCAGAAAATTTCAGTCAAAATTAAAAAAAAGAAACATTCACCTGCTAATCCATACTCACATGGTTTAGAACTACTAGCCCTATTAAATTGAAGAACAAATGGAAATCTGGACACCTGTATTTGACAGGACTGACAGGAACTTTCATTGTATCACCACAATGGACAATCCTATCGAAGTGTTGCTTTTGTGTGAATATGCTTTCTTACTATTAGTTGTATTGGTACAACTGGTTACCAAGAGCAGCGGCAACATGTCAAAAGACTGCTTTCTTTGTTGTTTTGAAAAGAAAGCTCACTTTGGTGACCTATACAAACATTAAACATTATAAAGAACATTCAAAACACTCGAAAGGTCTAAAGCGTAACACAATAATATGTAATTAAAATATATCTGTTCTGTCGGGTGTCTGAACTTTAAATGTCTTAGTCTCCTAATATATCCCTTCTTCTTTTAGTGGTTCAAACTATAATGCCTCCTGTTATTTTTCAAAGTGATTCCTTGTTATTGTATGTGCTCCATTGTGTGTGTGTTCTTGAAAGGCACTATTCAGTTAGATTTAGATGGTCCAAGCTATGGACATTTCATCATCCATCTTTGCAAAATACATCTTAGCCTTTCTCATCCTCAGGTGTGCATGAACTATGGCTTATAGACCTACTTTTATATGCAAAAATTATTGGTTATCATATCGGCCATGAGAAGTAGCTCATTATGTGTAGCAGAATAATAAATCCATATTGTGCATCCCTAATTGTTATTATCATTATTATTATTATTATTACTTTAATTATCTACAGTTGATTTGGTCAGACTCCACACCCAGACTCCATAGCCTGCGGCCGCATGTCGCCCGCCCCCCTACCCATCGCCCCCCCCTCCCTCAAAAGTGATCTGATACAAGGTCAGACCTCTTGGTGTGAGGCTGCCAATTAGGTACAACTAGGTTCCATCTCATAACAATAGCTAGACTGTTTTCATAACTACAAAGTCTCGCTTTTATGTTTTCATTATCACGTGTGAAAAACTGAAGATACATGTAAATTAATATATTTAAAATATTTTGTACTCAAATTCTCACTGTCCGTATCCCCCATCTGCACATATGCTGTTCATCTTAGTTACTTTGTATTATCTATATTTCTGGTATTGATATTTTGGCTCTGTTCTACTTAGTTGGATTGGCGATCTGTCTAGGGTGTACCCCGCCTTTCGCCCGAAGTCAGCTGGGATAGGCTCCAGCACCCCCGTGACCCTGCATAGGATAAGCGGTTCTG
>JAVQJS010134811.1:7500-11329 GCA_036024795.1 Galaxias rostratus | reverse complement strand
CCCGACAGACACGTGATCTGTGCGGTCGTTTTTTACAAACACACACACACACACACACACACACACACACACACACACACACACACACACACACACACACACACACACACACACACACGTATGTCTAAGTCCCCATAACCGCGGTGGTCCTCTGTCATCCATTCCCATGCATGGCTGGTCATTGCGGGGGCCACGAGGGGCCTATAACCCTCCACGGAGCCTGGGACTAAAGTGTCCCGCGAGGCCCCCCTCCAGCGGCACGTCCTGGGGTGATTCCGGCGGTGCCGCACTTGGTCCAGGCTGACGCAAAAGCGAGCGCGCGTGTCGCAACCCCTTCCCGCTGCTGTGTGTGTGTGTGTGTGTGTGTGTGTGTGTGTGTGTGTGAGAGAGAGACAGTGTCTGGTACCGGCGTGGGGCTGGTCGTGGGACCAGCCAATGGCCCGTGGAGGTTAGAGTCACGCTGAGATGAGAACCCGACCAGGAATTTCTGTCACTTCCTCCCTGTGGAAGAGGGTGAAGCAATCGGCCGTTTAGGTCTGTCTCATTCCCCTCTCTATTGCTCTCTCCTTCTCACTCGCCCTCTTTCTTTCTCTCTCTTTCTCTCTGTGTCTCCCCCTCCCTATCTCTTTCCCTCTCTCTCGCTTTCTCTCTCACACATGCTCTCTGTCTCTCTCACACGCTCTGTCTTTCTCTCTCACGCTCTCTGGCTCTCTCTCTCTCTCACGTTCTCTGTCTCTCTCCCACACACGCGCTCTATCTCTCTCTCCCTCCTCTCTCTCTCACACTCTCTATCTTTCTCTCTCTCTCTCTCTCTCTCTCTCTCTCTCTGGGACCTGAAGTTGTCTAACCTGGCCCCTGCGGGGATGGGGGGGGGGTCACAGCAAGAGAGGGGAGTAGGAGGCGATGGAGGGAAGAGAGGATGGATGGATGGATGGATGGAGGGAAGAGGGGATGGATGGAGCGAGGGGGGGAAAGCTCGGCGGAACAAAAGACCTTCAGGATTAATTAGGCGACAGATTGGTGGCAGGACACCGTGGAAAAAGAGAGAGAAGGAAAGAGAGGGAGAAAGAGCGAAAGAACGAATGCAAGAGAGAGAGTGGGGGAGAGAGAGGGAAAGAGAACAGAGCAAGGGAGAGAGAGAGAGGGAGAGAGGAGAGAGTTATGGAGAGAGAAAGAGAGAGAGAGAGAGAGAGGGAGAGAGAGAGAGAGAGAGGAGGACAGGAGAGAGAGGAGGATAGGAGAGAGAGGAGAGAACAGGAGAGAGAGAAAGGGAAGAGAGAGAGAGAGAGAGAGAGAGGAGGACAGGAAAGAGAGAGAGAGCGTGCACACGTCGAATAAAGGTAAAACGAGAGCAGGAGGAGGATGGAAGGAGGGAGGCCATGAGAGAGAAAGAGGGAGTGAGTGAAATAAAGAAAGAAAGGGAGAGAGAGAGAGTTTAGCATTCAGCCAAGCCCTCTCGACAGCATTTCTCATATTTCATCCAGCCTGGGCCCTTAAGAGAATACAACAGCCACCTAGCTAACGGGCCGCCAGGCACAAGCACACACACACACACACACACACACACACACACCCTGTTATGAATGGAGAGCGCTGCCTGTGTTCATGTGTTGTTCTAGAATATTCCGCCAGGCAATAAGGCCTAGTGTGACAGAGGTCACGAGCTGTAATGTATAATTTTCATACACACACACACACACACACACACCTTTCCCGGTTTTTATTTGGTACCCCCATCTACCCCCGGTTGACATGCCAGATGTGATTCAGCCTAGAGATGGTTTTTCCAAGCCAAAGGGTATATAGTGTGTGTGTATATATATATATGTAGGATATCTGTGTGTGTTGTGAATCCTAAACTTCATTCAGCTATTACCATTACCCTGATATGTTGGGGCTGCCGTTGTTTCAGTTACATCCGTGTGCGGATAACGTGCGAGGAGTGAAATGGGAATGTCGTATTCCCGTTGTTATTCACACTGGAGCTGAAGATCAGTCAGACTGGGGGTGGGCCGGGGGGTCCGGGAGGGTGGGGGGCGGCTGGTGAGATTCAAAAGGGGGCGTATTAACTGTCATTTTGTTGGTCTGTTTTTCTGATGCCGAATTTCCCATTCCGGTCACTCCCGGCACCTCTTGTCCGGGTTTTAGGAGAAGCAGACAGACTCGCCACCCTTCGCCACCGCTAATGTACTCGTCAGCCAGAGACCTTTGACCTTTCCATTCCGCCACTTTTCCGTCTCCCTGAAACTGGCGGGTTAAAGCGTCCGTCTCAGCATACAGATGACGTTGTTTTTTCACGCGGTCGTGTTGCCGACGGCGACCACCGGTCACGGTTTCTGGAACCTGTCGCTGACTACCCGGAGACAGATTATAATATCGAATAAGCGAGAGAGGGAGAGAGAGAGAGAGAGAGAGAGAGAGAGAGAGAGAGAGAAAGAGAGGAGGGGGGGTAGAAAGAGAGAAATCATTTCCTCACATTAAAGCCTTTTCCTGTTCTTCTTTCCTCTGATATGTCCAAAATGAGTGAACTTTGACCTCGAAGGATCAGTGGATGGGGATCCGTGATTGGCTGCTGTGAGCATATGTCACGATTATAAATCATGACTGGCTATTGTTCAGCTTTAGAGGGAGAAAGTGCCTCCATGCTTTTCGTGTCAAATAAAATTTAAACAAAGTTCAGTTTAGTTTTCTAAAACCAATATCAAGTTTCTTCCTATGCAGTAAATTCAAATATCTAACTTTTACACACACACAAACACACACACACACACACACACACATTTATAATGCAGGATTCGTGAGAAGCCTCTTCTCATCTCCCTCACCTTCAGTGCTTTAAAATAGACTCCCACACACACACACACACACACACACACATAGAAAGAGACAGACACACAGCGAGAAAGACACCCGCACACACGCACAGAGAGCAACACACACACGGACATAGGGAGAGAGAAGGACACACACACACACACTCACAGAGAGAGACAGACACACACTCTCACAGAGACACACACGCACGCACGCACGCCCCGGCCCTGCACCTCTCTCCCACCAGCGTGCGAACACCTGTCCTGTTCCTCCAGGTACACCACAGATCCATTCCCACCTCACACACACCGCTGTGTCTCTGGCCCGGGTGACACTCTGTCACCGGGGCGACGGCCGCCACGGCAACGGGAAGCCTCCTGCCTCACCCGGCGGCCGGGCCGTGTGACCAGCACTTTAGAATGAATGAATAATGATGATATGATGAGAGAGGAGGAGGAGTGGAGGGAGAGAGGGGGCATCGAAAGAGAGAACTTCTGAGAGGGTGAGACAGAGGGGAGAGAAATGTTGGGAATGTTGGAGAAAGAGTGAGAGAAGGGAACAGAGAGAGAGAGAGAGAGAGAGAGAGAGAGAGAGAGAGAGAGAGGGGAGGAGAGAGAGAGAGAGGTGGAGAGAGAGAGAGAGAGAGAGGTGGAGAGAGAGAGAGGTGGAGAGAGAGAGAGAGACGCCTAAGAACTGAATCTGGTTCCAGGGAGATGTAGCTCCCTCTAGTGGTTCCAGAGGTGCATGAACGTTTTATTTCACAAGATGTTTCATACGGTTTTATCTCATTAAAGAGAGGTAATTTAATTCAATTATTTTTATCCACTTGCCTTTGTCGGTTTGTGGGAGACCGGAATTTCTTATTTTTTTGTCCCTCTTTAACATGCTCCTTGTAACACACACACACACACACACACACACACACACACACAGTCATACACACACCTACTCACACTTTTAAACAAGTTATGCTCACACGCTCTAAACGCATGCCAACGTTCCCACTCACACATCT
>JAVQJS010134811.1:0-5000 GCA_036024795.1 Galaxias rostratus | reverse complement strand
TCTCCTCCTCCCACATTCCCTCTCTCCTCTACCTCCCCGCTCCTCCGGCGCTGATCCATCCTTGACCCTGGTCCCCGTGTGATTGCCGCGTCGTGGCCCCTGGTCCTGACGTGCACACAGTCGGCCCTTTGTGGAAGGCACCCACAAACACACACACACACAAACACACACAGCACCTTACACCGGGATCCAATTTGACCCACTTAGCAAATGTGTGTTTGGTCGGGACTCCCACAAGTACCGGTGTGTGTGTGTGTGTGTGTGTGTGTGTGTGTTTGTGTGTGTGTGTGCGCGTAGAGAGAGTAATTTATTGAGAGGGTGTTTTATTTTTTGAAAGTGTTTGAGTGCAAGGTGTGCCATAGTGGATGGCAGGGTTATGTGTGTGTGTGTGTGTGTGTGTGCGTGTGTGTGTGTGTGTGTGTGTATGTGTGTGTGTGTGTGTGTGTGTGTGTGTGAGAGTGAGAGAAAGACTCCCAGACCGGCTGAAAGGTCTCCGTTGGCGGAAAGCATTTAAGCCATCATCATTAGGGTGTGTTGGTGTAGAGGTGCAGGGGTGTGTTTTAGTGAAGGGGGTAATTGGCCCATCATAGCTGGGTGTAATCTTCTCATATTCTATGAAAACAGCACCTCTATTGGCTGTAATGGCCATGTTTAAGGAATAACCGGTCCATGGGACACACAGCCCTGCCAGGCATTGATATAGTGGCCTTAGAGGAAAGGAGGCTTTCTTCCAAGCTGTGCATTTGTCATGTGTGTGGCTGTATGCGTGTGTGTAGGTTCTGTGTGTGTGTGTGTTACTGTGTTGATGCCTGTGTCTTTGTCTGTGTCTGTTGCTGTGTGTTTTTCTGTGTGTGTGTGTGTCTGTCTGTGTCTGTGTGTGTTTAAATCAAGTTCATCAAGTGATTGGACAAGCAGGGTTTCAGTGGAAACAGCCCTGTGTCCCAGACCACCCGGGTGTACTTTGTCTCTCAGCAAGAGCAGGAAGGAATTTGTGCCGGTTATGGTTGTATGGGCCCTGGGACACTGTACGCATGGAGGAAAAACTCTGCATGCCTGCATTAAAGCGCTTGACGATACTTGTGTACATGTGTTTGTCAGTGTGTGTCTACGGGTGTGTGTGTGTCTCCGTGTGTGTATGCGTATCTGGAAGTGTGCGCGTGTGTTTGTCATTGTGCGTGTGTATATCTCAAAGCATATATGTCTGACAGTGTGCGTCTTCATGTGTGTGTGTATGTGTGTGTGCGTCTCAGTGTGAGTTAGTTCCTGTGTGTGTGTGTGTGGGTGTGCGCGCTGCGCTCCTCCCCTGAGCGAGGGAAACGTGACGGGGACGTGCGGGGAGAGGAGATGGGTCGGCGATAACATGGCCTCCCGTTCACCCCCCCCCCCCCACTGGGCTCTATATTGCGTCTATCCATCACAAGGAGCGCGGGCTCCGGACCGCGTCCCCGTCGGCGGCCCGTCCATGTGCTGCGCTCGTCAAGGCACCGCTGGCACGTCCACGCAGCCCGGAGGAGTGTCTCCCTCCGTGTCGCACTGTGACCCCGGCACGTGTTGCTGTGGGAAACCCCTTCCACACGTTTGACGAGGTCTGGTTAAGATATGTGTACGGCAACCTTAACGTGTGTTTGTCTGTAGCCTCTTGATGAATTGCAGTGTATGTTAACGCGGTCTTGTGAAATATGTATCTTTTGGTTTTGTGCAGATACTCGTAACATGTATTTTTTAATACCCCTATATACTGTACATAGTGTATATTTAAGCGGTCTTGTTAAAGTATGTGTTCTTTGCACAGTGATTCGAACATGTGTTATTTTTAACCAGCGGTGTGTGTGTGTGTGTCTGTGTGCTCACTCTAAGTGGATGTAAAGCTCAGATGAGAGACGTGGTGTTCTCTCTGTGTGTCCCGACGCCAATCCCTGTGAAAAAACGATCCGAAGAATTCCCCGAGGGCGGCTAGGTGGACAAAGGGCATTGTCACTCCAAAATGTCTGATCTCTCTGTGTGTTTATTCAAACGTTTGAATGGCTGTGTGTGTGTGTGTGTGTGTGCGTGTGTGTGTCGGGGGGTAGGGAGCTGTCAGCCGTTCCTTATGGAGTCTATAGGCCACGTCTCTCCTGGAAGCCTTTCATCTTGTCCACGTCAGATCCTACAGTGGGAAGCGGCTTGGCGAGGTTAGCGAACGAAAACGTTGTCGGGTTGAAAACGGGTTTTTATTTGAGCCTCTGTCTCTGTTATCTCCCCGTTTCTAACCTTCTCTTTCAACCCGTCATCCCCCTTTCCTTTCTTCTCCTCATCTTGCTCTCTCTCTCTCTCTCTCTCTCTCTCTTTCTCTCTCTCAAACTTTCCCCCTGTCTCTCCATCCTTTTTGAATCTCAGTTTACCGCGTGTGCTCTTTAGATCGGCCTGTGGGTATTTCGAGGAGGGCCGGTATGGAAGGCATTACGTCCAGTCCTAGCCGGCAGAGCGGATGCCAAGGTTAGCTATAGCGTTGCCACAACACGGCTCTGTGTAGAGCCACGTCTCTCTCCGCCTTCGGAATTCAATAGGACTTGCCCATTGGGAATCCCATTGTCAGAGCTTCCATGATAATCCCGAATAACCTTGTGGGACCATATGGTCAAAAAATTCTTATTTTCAACATTGCTTTACTGGCATAAAGGGACACACACTCACACAGTTTCTTTTAACCGTGGTGGTCCGAACCACGCCGACTGTAAAACGCTTGTCCTTGCATACAGAAGAGACAGAGAGAAAAGACGTGGAGGCACGTTAGGAGCGGGGAGAAAAGGGAAGCTATTCATCGGGCTAATTGAGGCGGAGTGTTCCTTGTTTTTGGGGAGGCAGTCTGGCTGGCCGGTGTCTGGGCGGCAATCCGTGCCAAGCCAAGCACTGGGCTGGAGTGGCCCTCCGGACCGGCCCCCGCCCACCAGGGCCGTCTCCTGTTTACTCGACCTGCCCGTGGGTGAGGCTCTCCGGGAGCACTTAGACCCGCCCCGCCTCGGCCAACACACACATACATGTCCCCTGGCGTCTGAGCTCACATCTCAGGGTCAGCGGTCCACTCGGCTGGCCCACTGGCGGAGTGCCGTCTGTGGGCCGTTCAGATGCCTCTCTTGGGGGCCCTGAGAGGTGTGTTCTGGAGGGGGGGTTCGGGGCCTGTTTAAAAAATAATAAACGCTTAAATAAATAACGCAGGAAGCAGAACTTTTGCTAAACTAGCGTTAGCGACGATGCTACGATACCACTGGATCGCTAAGGTCCCAGCAATAAGCTGCATGCTACGCTACGTCAGCGCGGATAGCCCTATCAGGGCTTGTTTATTGGGCACGGCGCGTCCGACCATAAATAACGCTGCCGCTATGAGTCTCGTGTCAGAGCTAACGAGGGTTATTTACTCGCGATCTGCTCCCGGAGCCAAACCTCTGTCAAACTCTATGGCCCTTATTTACGGCCTACAGTACCCCCCCTCACCCCCCTTTTAGGAGCACCTCACAGGGCGTTGCGTAGTGGTTCGCACAGACACCCGGAATGTTCCGACGGGAGTTAAGTGTGTTCAACGACGGCTCGGTGCAGGGGCAGCGCCGCAGACGTAACGCGACCCGTCGTTCTGGCCGTGAGACACGTCGCCGGCGATGGGGTTTGATGGCGCATGGCCTCCTGATGATGGGGATCGGGACTTCGTTTGCCTCTATTCTTCCGGGTTCTCCCCTGCTCCGGAACCCTCTGCCCCAAAACCTGTGTGCCGTGTCCACTCCCTCTCCCTCAACCTGGGATGTGTCTCCCCCAAACATTCTTCCCCGCCCCTTCCGCTGGGCTCACACCCCAGAGCTCCACAAACGCCTGTGGGCGATCAGACCCCACAGCCGGGCCCACCTACCACACACACACTCATGGACAAATACACAATCATATTGAATTAGGGATTGCGGCCAGGCGAGGAATGCACTGACACTTGAAACAGGATTAGGAGCGTCAGTGAGGTTTTGGCCCTTGGAACTGTATATATTGCCTTACTATGGGGTTCAACGTGGGCAGCTCTGCTTCAAGAAAGCAAACATCTCAGTGGCTTGGGTGAAGCACATGTGCGGCAAAAGTGCTATGTTCGACAACGTGATCATGTCTCCTTGTGTTGGACACTGTAACCAGACCCACACACACACACACACGCTTTTTCTCTCTTTATCTCCCTCGTACCTACCTGCCCGTGCACACAATAGGTGTTTCGTCAGTTCAAGGCTTATGGCCACCAGTGGCACTTGTGGGATTGTTTCTAGAATAAACACACCGGCACACACACTCACACAAACACACACACACACACAAGTCGTAATCATAGTCCTTGGTTGGCTTGGCTTAGTTGTCTTGAAATACAGGCGGATGAAACCATCGAGGGTTTGATCCCCAACCAGCTTCTTTAGGGAAAGCCCCAACTGAGTGGATAGATCTCTATCTGGCCTGGCACATATCCACCTGAACGCTAAGAGAGGTGTGTGTGTGTGACTGTGTATGTGTGTTTGTGTGTGTGCGTGTGTGTGTGTGTGTGTTTGTGTGACTGTGTGTGTCTGAGCTACTGCAAAGGTACACTGGCTCTTACTCTTTCTCTCTCTTTCTTTCCATACACACATACACACCCTTTTAAAGGTGAGCCTAGCCACATACACTGGTCTGTTTTTCCTTGAGCGCTGATTGAGATCTTATGGATCAAATGTATTTGCTTAACTAGTTCAAATTATCCTAAATAGATTTGAGATGAAATGTAAATATGGCTCCAACTGCCTGTGCCCCTCTGCCCACACTCAGCCAAAACACCCAACACCCTCACTTCTCTCTACCTATGAGACAGGCACTCTCCCTGGGCCCCCCCTCTCTTTCTCTCTCTCTCTCCGTCTCTCTCTCCGTCTCTCTCTTACACACACACTCTTACACATACACACACACACACACACACACACACACACAAACCTTGCAACCCCCCCTCCCCCGTCAGTCTCCATCCACCT
>JAVQJS010134805.1:0-13169 GCA_036024795.1 Galaxias rostratus | reverse complement strand
CCAACTGCTTGCCCAGCCTTCCAAAATATTTGTATTACCATTGTATGTTTTTGCCAACAACCCCCCCCCCCCCCATTTTTTTTTTTAAATTATAACTCTACTCTACACAAACACTTTCTTGATATATTTCTGCACTGCATGTGTGGTCAACAAAAAATAATAGGTGTTCTGAGAAATAGCCTTAACTACATAACATTTCAAATCTGAAAATACGAGGTCAAATTTAGTAGTACATCCTGTAAGATTAATGGCTGGACTTCTTTTCACTGCACCACAGCTAAATTTCAATGAAACCTTCCCAACCCCTTTATACCATCACCATTCGTTTTGTTCTCTTCTATTCATGATATATCTGTACCACTACCATTATCTTCAATCTTTTTTATATTAAAGTAGTTTATATTTAAAAACGCAATGTTTAAATTCAAGTTTCCATCTGTTCGTGTGAGTGTTTGCATACTTGTGTGTGTGTGCCTGTCCATTGATGTACATGTGTTTGTGAACAGGATGGAGAGCCTGAGCGCCATGTTCAAGACAGGTCTGTACATCAATGACCTCAGCATGCACGACTCCAGCAGAGACCTGGTTCTGGCGGGCACTCAGCAGTCGGAGGAGCTCAAGAGAGCTCTCATTCAGGTGCACTTTGTGTGTGTGTGAGTGTGTGTCTAGAATTAGGCCCTTTGAAGATGGCATTAATTACATGGAAACAAGTTAAATATGAATCGAATGGCATTTTCAACAGACGCAATCTCTTCTACGGCTACTCCATATTTCCCCTAAGCTTGACTGACACGCTGTCGCCCCCTGTGGAGAGTGTAGGAACAGAAGAAGTCCAGTAAACTGGAGGAGAGCATGAAGATGCTGGATTATGAGATGAAGAAGACTGACGATCTCCTCTACAGAATGATCCCCAAGCCAGTGGCCAAGAGGCTACGCAAGGGAGAACCAGCTGTCAACACCTGTGAGGTGTGTGTGTGTGTGTTTGTGTATGTTACACAGACTTTGTGAAACACTGTCACTGTCACTGACAGGCTAAAAGGTGATGGATCACACCTCTGGTGTTAACTCTGGTGTGGACACACTCCAGGCCATAGAGACCAGTAGCCCCCGTCCCTCTTCTTCTCCAGGTGTTCCCGGATGTGACCATCCTCTTCAGCGACGTGGTGGGCTTCACCCGCATCTGCAGCCACATCACCCCCATGCAGGTGGTGTCCATGCTCAACACCATGTACACGCTCTTTGACACGCTCAGCGAAAAGCACAGAGTCTTCAAGGTGGGTCAGAGTATTTCCAAAGCTTGCCTTTGTTGTGCGCTGACGACCAAGGGGCCATGGATGTGTAATGGTGAGCATTCGGCGTTTGGGGTGAGCCCTGTTTGGCAGCCTTTTTCTCTGTGTTTTCCCACAGGTTGAGACCATAGGTGACGCGTACATGGTGGTGGCTGGGACTCCAGAGAAGACCAGGTTCCATGCCCACAACATCTGTGACATGGCCGTCGACATGGTGCGCTCTATAGACCACCTCAAAGACCCTTCCAACGGCAACCACATACAGATACGTGTTGGTGAGCGCTCCAAGTCAGGCCAGTCAATTCCAATGTGACGGATACGCGTTTTGGATATCTGTTTCGTACCTGCATGGGTGTGTGTGTGTGCGTGGATTGCCCTTTGGTGTCTGGATTGCCCATTTGGTTTCCGTTTCAGGAATCCACTCTGGGATGGTGGTGGCAGGCGTCGTGGGCCATAAGATGCCCCGCTATGGTCTACACGGCGACACTGTCCACACGGCATCAGCCATGGAGAGCAACGGAAAGGTAAAATCCGGAAGATTTATGGAAGCTGTCAGGAAGCAAGGGAGAGAAATGAATTAGATGAGTGTGCACGACCGGAGTATACCCATTCCTTATTGATAGAAGAACTGACAAAGTAAATAGTGTGGGGCATTTATCTGTATTGAAGACTGATGCTCAGTCGTTTCCTCTCTGTCCCTGTCTACCCCACCCCAGGAAATGCATATTCAGCTCAGCAGCGCCACCTATGAGCACCTCAAGGGAAGTAACTTCATCTTCGAGAGGCGAGGCATCATCACCATCAAGGTTAGACGTTGTCGACGTCGCCATGGTAACCTGTTCCATTCACCCTCGTACCCCGCAACCATAGAATCTGCTCCCACTGAGACTCCATGGATCGTACTTTTGAGTCATTCCACAGTAGTAATGTGTGCTCCACTTTATAAATAATGGGCCCATGAGCAACACGACTGAGCCACCACTCCATTGTCCATAATTACTGGTATTAGTTCCCGATGACTTCATCAGAGCATTGCAGTTTGCCCCCAAAAAATGTGAACCTTGGACAATCAGGCATGTCTTGCTCTAAATAAACTGTGCTGTTAAAGTTTCAAGTTTAGTTCAGTAGAGTTTTTCATGGAAAACAGACAAAGACTTAGATGTGGTGCCACATTTGAAGCTTTTTCTGATGCTGAAAGTAACTTTACTTGTCAGTTGTAGCCGAGATAACACAATGTGTGTATGCGCACCCTTACTTCTTACCCAATTTTCACCTTACAGCCAATTAGCCAAGCTCAAACTGCATGTTAATCAGTTCATGGTCGTAATTTCAAAAGTTAACAAAAACAATCTACAAACGGCCAATTACGTTTGAGCTTGGCAACTCAGTGAACTGTGAGGAGGAACAGCAGGGGATGTGAAAGTCTTTGTGATCATGTGCCTGCCTATGTTTTCATGGGCTTAGGCTTTAAGAAGAAGCTAAATGTGCCTGAGACGGTAGATAACAAATGCTAATCTGCAGAAGTCACGGATGACTCACCTCAGAATAAAAGGCTTCAGACCCAAAGGCACCATTATAGTCACTATGCTTATTGCATGTGTAATTGTTTGTGTGTGTCTGTGGCTCTGTGTGGCATGTTTATCACTTTGTGCCGTATTTGGTGGCAAATCAATCTGTTTGTGAAAGCCTTCCTCCTTCAATATATTTTCTTCAATCCTACAACCATCTTTCTCCCTTCCCTTTCCTTCCATCCTACACTTCCTCTCCATGCTCTCTCAGGGGAACGTAGAGATCGAGACCTACTGGCTAAAGGGGAAGAGGGACAAGGATGGCAACGCTCAGGCAGCCTGTCCTCAATTTGAAGCCCAGACCATCAGTAAAACTATTAGCAAGGACCCCGAGGCCCCCAACGACCAAGAGGGAATGGTAGGACGGCCCCACGGGGTTAACAGCAGTAAATAGCCACTGGATGATGCATTCCATCTCTGCAATGTTTCCTCACTGCGTGCAATTGTCTTAATATGGACCTATATGTCGTTTTGATACAGTCTCATATTTGCTTGATAGGAAATGCTTTGATAGGCCCAGAAATGTTCACTCTAACAAAAAACTTGCCATGTTTAAGCATGGAGTGTAGAGTGTTGCTGTGCATTGGTCTGACCCCCTCACCCAACCCCCTCGACCCTCTGCCTCGGCTCTGGCCCCCTAGGTGTTCCCCTCGGTGGCAGGGGGGCACGATGACAACCTCCACTCCATTCGTTCACACGGGATCCAGATGGCGATCACTGGACATTCCCTGGTGGAGTCTCTGGAGGAGGATGGGGTTGAGGAGCTGTCGGTTGGCAAGGTATAGAGGGAGGGAGGGAGGGATGAATGGAGGAGTGGAGAGGGAGAGGGAAAGAAGCTAGAAGGGTGGGATGAAGGTATGGAGAGAGGGAGGGAGGGGTGACAATAGTGTTAGATTCTTTGACCTTTTGAGCTCTGGACACTACATTACCATGAACATCTTATTGACCCGTTGTCCCATCTTTGATCCCCGTTGTCTGCCAGACCCACTATAAAAAGGACACCCCACAGGATAGTGACCTCTTGGACCCTCACCTGGAACTTGTTTCCCTTGATGATAGGGACTCCATCCTGGCCTCTCCCGACGGCTCCTGTGACTCCGTGTCCTCCAAGAAGAGCACCATGTGTTCTGTGTCCTAAACTATTTGTTGCCATGGGGACCAACATGCTATTAAGCCATAAGCCTTTTTTTTATTAGAGTGCAATTTTAAAAAATGTATTATCAAGTACAGTGAAGCTCGACAATATTTTAGGTATAAAAGCTCTTCTCACAATGAATGTGCATAATTTATTTGTATAAGTCTGACTCCTGGAGGTCACTAGATTATTTTATGGATGAAATGGCTTGATTGTTCTTAGATAATTCAGTTGTATAACAAGATTAGTAATTGTAATACATGCTGTCAGGATAGCTGTTTTTGCTGTGCTATGGCAAGTAGATTAACTATTTTGTTCTGTTTACTTCGTTAGTTATCTTTGTCTGTCCTCTATCCAAATCAGGGTTTGTATCCCTCTATTATGTCCCCCCCAACCCAAACCATGTGTTTCCAACTACCCTGTACAGTGTAAGCATTCTAGTAGTATATAAATAAAGCAATGCGACAGGAAAGCTTAAGTGGATCAATGTGTTGTTTTTCTCCTTAGGCATCGATGCACGGACATTTTCAGCCGTATGTAAACCATGTAAACAGGCCTGTTACCTGCCCACTGCATTTACATATTCAGTGTGTATCTTTGTAATGACTTATGAAACAAGCAGGAGGCAAACAACTTAGTAAGTCATTACATTTCTTTTGTATGCGTTTGATACTGACGACCTATTTTACACAAACAGCCATTAACCTAATGCTGTTCTTAAAAGTACTGCACATTTTGCAACTCGGTGCATGTACCACTTTCATTTCATTCAGAAGTGCTCGTCGTTCTCGGATTCTCTATCCACACCGTCAAAAAAACAATCGCATGCTGAAAATTTGGAACGTAACCCCTACCACAACGGAAACAGGACAGTCTACATTGAAAAATAAGTCGTTCTAGGTGGCCGGGTGACGTCAAGCCTCTGAGTCGAACCACTTTCCCCAACTCTTGACCTGCGGACTCTTCCCCAACTCTTGGAACTGCGTCTGAGTAGTGATGGGAAGTTCGGCTCTTTTCCGAGAGCCGGCTCTTTTGACTCGGCTCCCAAAGAAGAGCCGGCTCTTTCAACTCCCAAACGGCTCTTTATTTAGGATCGGTTATAGCCTGTATTTTACCCTAACGTTGCAACAACAAAAAAATGTTTTATGTGTGGAAAACCCTTTTGCTTTCAGTGTTTTTTTTATGAGAGACCTAATAATTGCTTAATTCTGTGCATTTATTCTGTGACAATCAGAAGCTACCATTTTAGCCAACTCATCATCAATATTGTGCTGTTCGACTGGGGTCATGGGTTTTGGTAAAAACGGACTTGTTTTGCTTTGAGTTGCAGTAGGGGGGGGTTATACTTGCACGCATTGGGGATGGCAGTAGACGTTGCAGCAGTTGTTGTTTTGGTATGAGATACACCAGGATCAGTCGATGGTGAGCTGGCTCGCCCTCTCTCCTCTAACTACACTGTAGGGTGGACAGTTCTGGTATGTCTATGCAGGTTTGTGGTGAAACCTGCTCTTATAGTGACTTTCGTTTTGAAGTGAAGGCACTCTGCTTTGGTGTTCCCGTTATCTTTAAACTGCAGCCAGATGCTGTGTCGCTTTCTAGGGTCACTCATAGTTAAACTACACGACGATGCAAGACGCACACAGTGGAGTCAAGTGGAGTGTCCCCGCCCCCTCTCTGTTTACCATCCTTCATTCTCACGTGAATGCCGCATGCTGGTCGCCATGCTGGCCAATCATAACAAAGATCTGTCGTAACCTTAGCTGGGACTGAGCACTGAGAGTGAAACCTAAGTAACAAATGGAAATAAACTGGGAGCCGGCTCTCACTCGATGCAAGCCGGCTCTTCTGATTCATTACAAAGAGCCGGCTCTCAGAGCCGATGCTTGTGCGCATGACCCATCACTAGTCTGATGTTACGTCCTCTCGGCCCAGGCAACGGCGCGCCGTTCTTTCAAACACTAGCAGGAGGCAGACCATGCAGACAACGATCACTAAAATGATGGCGTGCACCTCAACGGGGTCCTTTCAGCCAGGGGAACATAGAGGAGGTCTGGGCTTGGAAGGTCAGGCCTCGAGTTGGTGCCGGGGTATGGGCCACTGTTACCCTGGTAGAGTCCGAGGGCTGGTTTCGAGGCACTTCTCCCGTGTCCCAGTGCTGCTTTACGCACTCTTGCCCCGCATGTGGAGATGATAATGCATTTGCACTAAACACATTCTTATGGCGTTCACATATCCGCAGTAAAACAAAAAACCTTTAGTTACAGTTGAACACAGTGAGTATGTGCATCTCAATGCAGTAATTGTAATAATCCCCGCCTGCATAAAGAAAATCATGTGCTCAACAGGTAATTTCAAAAACTAAGGTTACCATGACAACTAAAGTCGAAGGGGCAGGTGGAGTGATTATTACCTGATTTCTCCCATCACGGCTAACGGGGGTCGAGATTGCGAGAACATTGCCCTGTTAATATGACTAATAACAAGTTTGTAAGTACTGCTATAATCTGTGGCTTGTGCGTTTCTATGTATGCCGAAGTGTGATTTTGCTCTATGGAATGGTAAAATTTCATTTACATGTGAATGACAGCCAAGTCACACTTTGTTTGTATTAATAACTGAACTGAAAAGGAGACGGATGGCTTACATATCAACCCACAAGAATTACCATCAAGTGATTAAATAAGATTGATGGGAAGGTTCATGCTTATCAATACTGCCATCTACTGGCAATGAGGTGTTGACTCCATACGCTAGTTGACCCTAGAATCAAGATACTGCCCTGTTTTCATTCCCTCATCAAGCCCTTGAGGGGACCATTCCATCAAGTTGCCATGGAATTTCCTGAATAATGTGCTTTAATTCCATTACTATAGCAACTGCACACAGCTGTGCAAATAATAAGAAACAATGCTAGCTAGCTACATTGTTGGGGATGACGTCCTAAGAGAGGGATTCCAACAACAGACACTTCTTTCATGGTGGTAATAGCAACTTATAATTAAGAGTAAACAAAGGAACTATTGAGACAAGTAGCAGTGTGCAGTTTGGTAGGACCAAGAAACCATGTCGGAGTGGAAGGACTATGTCAGGGTTGCTTTGAAGGACACAGTTGTGGAGGATGTCGCTATAGTGGGCCTCTATGACAACAGGGCAGTGTGGGCTGCCAAGCCTGGGGGCTTCCTGGCTGCCATCTCCCCCAGAGAGGTTGAAGCGTTGACAGGTAAAATGAGAGGACGGATGCTGCAGACCGGGGTCACGGTTGGAGGACGGAATGCTGCCGTGATTCGAGACCATTTGGAGGACCCAGACTCAGAGATCCACTTTATTGATCTCAGAACCAAGGACAAGGAGAGTCTGTCCCTGACAGTTGGACAGACGAGCAAGGCGCTGGTGTTCCTGATGGGAAAACGAGGGGTCCATGGTGGGATAGTCAACAAGAAGGCGTGTGAGATTGTCAAGTACCTATGTGAGAGAGGAGCCTGATGACTGTTCGAAAAGTACCTTACTTGAAACAAAATATTTCTATAATTAGTTTCTGAATACGATGTCTTGGAAAGTTTGTCAGTTGAACAATAATCAGACCAACAATCTATAATAACTACAGGTTTTAATTGCAAAAACAAACCGCATGACAATTTTAAGCATCTCACTTTATCTCTATACACACTACACTGGTGTTTACAGTAAATAAATGAAGGAAACGGTCAACACAGCCTTCCTAAGCATTCGTCCCCCTTCTCTCACTTTGTAGGGTAACACATGAGCACACATTTTTTCAGAGCACAACAAAAATCAAGGGATTTTTCACAGCTAGGTTAAATGATTAACCCCTACTTGGGGTAAAATTACACGTTTGGTTTACAAGTTTGGTCGTCAGCAAACTATAATACTTTATTCTGAATATTTCAACAAAATGCATGAAATGAAATGTGAAAACTGCTTGAAAAATTGGATTTCATGGGGTTGATTTTCTGTCATTGGTGCAGTGTTTGAGGTACTCACTCAAAGTAGATTAAATGTCCTCTCTCTCAAACACAGTTGTAACCATTCACAACCTGACAGTGTAAACAATGTTTATCTGTTTCTCCAGAATGTTTGCATAGATGAGGACGGGTTGTCATCACTTCTTATTTACAATGTTGTTGCAAATCCAATTCATGCCGTCCTGCAATGATTAGAAATGGACAAATATCAAGAAAGGATTTTGGATTCAGAAACATAATGGGTGCATGATAGGGAGGTGAAGAGGTCCTCTCAGGAAAATTAAAAGCAGTCTTAGAGTCACTGTATGTACAAAAATACAAAATGTATATGTATAAAAATATCATTGTCCTTGCCAACTTGAATTTTTTTTAATCAAGTGTTTTAAGCTTGAAGGCCTATATTGCAATTTTAGCAGGAATGAATACTGCATACCACCAGAAATATTCACACTAAAGCCAACCAAGTCTAGAGCGGACCTGCACTCCCTCCCCAGACACAGCGGAGCAGGCTTGAATCTGCCACTGACGGTCCCGGTATGTGTGGAGGTTGAGTCCCTCAGCAATCTCACTGGCTGGGGAAGCCGTGGCCAAGTCCTGCTTATTGGCAAAGATGAGCACCGGCACACCCTGGAGGTTCTCCTCATCGATTAGCTCTGAGAGCTCCTGTGATCATAATCCCACACAACACACAAGCAAACACACACATTAATGTATCTCAATCGATTGGACTTGATGGAGGGAAGTCAATATGTAGTGCCCATTATTAGTCTTCCTTACCAGTCCCGTTTCCTCAAACCGCTTTTTATCGGCACTGTCTATAACGTAGATCTGCGAGTAAACAAGCAATAAACAAAGCAACTGACAAACAGATATTATGTCGATAACAATCAAATGTGAATGTAATATTGTCAGAATCCTGTCAGGAAGGACTACTCACCAGTAGGTCCGTGTTGTCAAGGTATTTTTTCCAGAAGGACCGGATCTTCCTCTGTCCCCCGATGTCCCAGACATTTAGCTTCATCCCGTGAGAGGCCACACTCTTGATGTTAAAGCCCTAAGGTCAAACACAAGCAGTGGCTTTTACCTTGACCTCTGGCATCACGTTACATCCTGATGGAGCCAACTCTGCTAAAAGGTTGGGGAAATCAAAAGGCTACCTTTGATAAACACTTTAAACTTGTAATAGTGTACCTATGTGGCCAGCCAGTTTGCCATTTTAAAAAAAACAGCATCCATACTGTAGCTCATTTTCCACATCAACATTACATGACACCCATAGAACTTTACATACACAAGAAGTGTGAGTGATGTCGTACACAGCCTAGGCTAGCCTTGTAGCTTAGGCTACAACCTTTTTCACAACACTCTCCCTAGTGTTGCCAATAGTGCCAACTTGTGTAACAACTTTAACCCTAAAGACCTCACTTGCTCTGCCAGGTGGGGGATAAGGCTGGTAGGATAAAAGCCACTGTACTCAGTTCCCTGGTGCGAGGGAGGATGTGATGTTTTCCTACCTGTCCTGTCATGCCCTACGTTTAATTTGGTGTCCGACTTGTTATCTCAAAGTCCATTGACCTCACATTTCAACCATTCGTTCTCTGTTATATAAACCCCACCTACTGCCGTTGGCAGTCCCGGGAGTTCAGGTTGCTTTAACTATCTTTTTTCGGCAAGAGTGGGCACAACAATCTTTTGGGAAAAAGGAAGGAAATGAGAGAGGGGGAAATTGACAAACTTAAAGACAAAGCGGGAGAGGGAATAGGGTTAAAAAGCGTTTTGTAGCTCGCCCATTGACCTGTAGGCTCACCTGTGTGGGCGTGATGGTATTGACATCCTCCGAGGCCAGGCTCTTTAACAGGGTGGTCTTGCCAGCGTTGTCCAGCCCCAGCAGCACTATCCTCAGCTCCTGTTCCGTGGAGCCTTTCAGTTTCTGGATGACCGAGAGCAAGCCCTGCATGGGAGAAAAGCACCCTGCTTAACTGATGCCATGTGGAGACCACTTTTAAGACACTACTGGGACCACAAATGCAGTGAGATAGACAGATTAAAGTCCCTATGTCTTGCATTAAAACATTGTATAAAGGTTTATAATATATATATATATATATATATATAGGTATATGATGTTTAAAGGATTTTAGCAATGCATGTTGGACAAGGATATCAGTCATTTGAAAACAGTACATTTGACAAAGCTGTAATTTCCTGGTGCCCTGAATTTACATGAGGCATATCCTGAAAGTATGACTCACACTGTTAGCAACGGAGCAAATAACTGGTTTGGGCAGTTGGAAAACAACAGCTTTCCAGGAAGCAAATATTCCTGGGATAAGTAGCCTTGGTGTTTTAAATAAATCCACAGGGTTTTTCATTGACTACAGAGTCATTCAGAGCTCACCAAATGCTAACAACTTGAATTTAAGGTGACGTGGTGCCTGTTAGATGCAACAAATAACTACTTTCTGTACTATACCAGACATACCAAAAAATACAGTAGATACAAGTTTGGAGACCCTGATTAGACCTCTGAAAACAGGCTAGGTGTATTTCAGTCTACAAGACCTTTGCTTCACATTCACTGTCCATTTGAACTCCAACCCATTACAGCATTTCTCTCTCGCTCTCTCAGTCTCAGTTGCGCTTCTGTTTTCTAAAGTGATACTTTATTCAGGGTTGGATTGGAGAAACAGCCCATTAATGTAATGGCTAACTGATGATTGTGATTTGTCTATAGCAGAGTTTTATGAAGTGTTGGCTGTTTTCTTAACAGTCCCTTACTGTTGCACAAATAACTCTGACATGTTTCCAACAGACACACCCTTTTCACATCCACCTTTATCTGCTCCCCCCCTCTCTCTTTCTTCCTCTCCCTCTCTCTCTAAGTAGACTCACATTCACTGTCCATTTAAACTCTACCCCATTACAGCATTTCCCTTTCGCTCTCTCAGTCTCAGCTGATACACAAACGTGCACGTTCGTTGACTAATACTGTATAGCTTCTCACATTCCAAATAAGATAATTCTTTTTCCCATCCACAGGCGAATGGCCAAATAGGTAACTCAACAAGTATACAAATAGTTAGTAAAAGACCACCCAGTTGATGACAATTTTCTGTCTTGTCACAGCAACTTTCTTCTTAAACACCCAGAAAGTAGTCGGACTACAGCCAAAACAACAGGACTCCCCAGACCTCTCAATGATCCTGTCCACGTACCTTTTTAGCTTCCACCATGGTAGCAATGTTTTCTCTGGCTCCGGTGAAGTGTTGTTGCTACATTCTCCGATGAGCCTGACCAGAAGGCTTGCTAGGTCAACTGTATGATAAGTGGCAAAAAAAAGCTTGCTGCTACCTTTCTTTTACCTCCACTTGAAACATTTGTAAGAGATGGTGTGAATGGGTTTGCGTTTGAATGGCAGTTGTAAGATTGTCTTGGCTGGGTTCAATGGCTCAGGTCAGCACTGCAGGGTTGGTAGGGAAGAAGAGGGGGAGGGAGACTAGGATTAGGAGGCCAAAATTAGCCGTGCGCCTCTGTTCAGTAGCCACCCCATCCCCCCTTCCATCTCAACCAACTGTCCTTTCCCGATTTGCTTTGGAGCTTTACCTGGATTATCGCATGGCCACCTGCTTTAGAGGAACCATAAGATACAGGTCTTACTGAAGCCTCTCCTCACTTTACACACAAACAAGCACTCACGACAAATGCATAATCAACCCATGTCAGATGTGTGGTTGCAGATAAACAGAATTAGTAAACTCACACAAAGAAAAAGGCCCAGTGCAGTACCACCAAACAGAAATGCTTCAAAGAGAGAATGTGTGTACTACCGGTCCCACGTTTTCATAAAGAACATGAGAAACACCCACCTCCTCCAGTACACCACGTCAAATACAACATCATGTGAAACTACTGTAGCCTAAGTGGAGTGTCTTCTCTTTGTCTTTTGCTAAGGACTTTCAACCCCTCAACTCAGTGTATACTCAAATTATATTCTCAGCACTGCTCCCTCTATTTCATTCAAAATACTATCAGGACAATCACCATGGAAAATCTAAATGGTAAATTACACAACAAAGGCACTATACACGTGCACCGTAAGAACAAACACAAAAACACACAAAACGGCAAAGAAAGTAACAGTGACTAATCTATTTAATTCAAATAAAATGTGTTCAAATGTGTCAATAAAGTTACTTTATAAAACTCTTGCATACTGCAGAAAGCATGATTCTTAACTAATTTAAAGGAGAGTGTGTTGATAAACGAAGGATGTGTTGTGCCTTAAGGCCTTATCTCTAAGGCTCTCTGTCTGTTCTCAAGATTCTGCCTCCTCAACTTCCCCTCTCCTGTAAAAAAAGAAAGGATGGAAGAAATTAAGATAAAGAATCGAAGATGGATTGTTTTTATCAAACTGCAGTGGAAAATACATGATAAAGAGCATGTGATAGAGTGCACAAGGTTTTGACTTGAGAGCTGATGCCCTTACGTTTTTCCTTAGCCAGCACGCACTTCATGGCCAGTGCCAGGATCAGAACCACTGCCACTGCAGCCACCCCGCATATCACCAACACCAGAACATTGGTATCTAGCGGGAATCCCACAAATGGTTGGTGAATGCAAACACAGGGAATGTTTTCAGGGAGATATCAAAGCAGACATGGTGCACAAGCAAATTGTAATGTCCGAAAGTGGACAAAGAAATGGTCAAATTAAAAATGGAAACAGTTGACTACCAGTGGATGTGAGATAGCGCATTCCAGAGGTGAAGTTGCCACAAAGGCTCTGTATGTTGCAGTTGTATTGACCCTTGTCAGAAAACACGTTATTCAGTTTCAGCAGGCTTTGGTTCGCTCCAACTATGAAACCACCATTCTTCTGCCAGGAAAACGTTAGGTTCAACGGGGGAAGATTATGGACACATCCTAATGTAATGGGGTCGCTGCCTTGTAGAGTGAAGTCCGAGCTGCTGTTTAAATCCACTTTAAATGCTGATAGGTAGAATTGTCAGAATGAAAGTGCAAACAAAAACACACAGAAGTCAGAAGCTGCATCAAATTGACATTTGTTTTCTTTGGCGTGCTATTTCACAGAATTTGATATGTTGCACATCACATACAACATACCTGCTGAACAGTTATCTGGGAGAACTGTAATAAGGAAATACATGGGAGAAAATATAACAGTTAGAGAACCA
>JAVQJS010134799.1:0-14497 GCA_036024795.1 Galaxias rostratus | reverse complement strand
GTGGGTGTGTGTGTGTGTGTGTGTGTGTGTGTGTGTGTGTGTGTGTGTGTGTGTGTGTGTGTGTGTGTGTGTGTGTGTGTGTCCTTAATTGTATTTAAAGAGTGCTATTTGTTAAGGCTTTCAAATGGAAAGGCTTCACCTAAGCTTGTGGCTGTGTGTGCTGTGTGTTTGGCCTTTTGCATGAATCCTTTGCTGATCTGAGCTGCTGCCACGTTGACAACCCTTTTGAGCTAAGTATTGAAACCTTTGTACTGAAACCACAATAAAGCTTAATGTCGAGAATTAAATGTTTTATTTTTGCTATCTGTTTTTTTGTGTATTGTCCTTTATTTAAAAACCTGCTCAGAAATACCAAGTGCCAAGAAACCTTCAGAGTGGCTCAAAAGAATGCATTTCTTTGCTTTCAAGCGTTTCCTTACCATAGGTTCCCACAGAAATAAGTATTTTCCCCAGCCCCGGACCAATCAGCTTGTGCCACACTCCCGCTGCTGAATGAATTCAGGAACTCATTAAAGGACAATGGCTTTGGTTACCGTCCAGTAACCCGGGCAACCTGGTGACTCAGGAACATTCTTTTCTGTTATTCTTTGGCCCCTCCTATTAAGGATGTGAAATGCAGTTCTGGTGTGCAAACGCACAGCACACTCCTTGTTACAATACAACCCCATCTTAACAGGCGTAACCATAGGACCACACAGGCACAAAACATCTTGCTCTTGATTTGAACGCTCATTTTTTTTATTATTTAACATGGTGATTACAGGTTTTTTTTTGCAAACATCTGTACTTTATAGAAAATTGCAACTCGAATGTACAGCAAAAACATAACAAAGACAATACAATAAGAAAAGGTGCCGTGACAAAGCTCGAGGTGAACCTCTGTCACGTGTGAAGAAGACAGGATCATTCCAGTGCTTGGCTTTACATGTGAACTTTGATGACCGTGTGACGCAGGCCCCTTTGAATAGGGTCAGCCATCAGTCTGGTCCCAGTGCTTACAACTCTGTTTTCAGAAGCTTCTTGGCCTTGTCCATGTTGGCCAGCACTGTACATGAAAAGGAAAAGTTTAAATACATAAAAAAAACGAAACAGGTTATTCAAATAATCAGTTGGAGGCAGACTGATTTTCATAGCTTTTTTGGTATGGCACTAAAAGAAATCAGTAAAACACTCACAGAGTTTAATGTCAGATGGCTCATATGCATACATTCGGTTGGAGTAGCGCCCAGTGATGTCAGCTCTCACTGTCATTGATGGATCTGGACATGGATATTGAGAGTGAGCGAATCAGAAAGAGACTACTCAGCCATTGTTCAATATTAATGTGAATGACATCATCGTGACTAGAGAGACAGTTTGGTATGGAATATTACTTACCGACAAAAATGATTCTGGGGACATACTGGCCATCAGGGGAGAGATGCTTGTCGGTGGTTTCATACTGATAAGGTTAATAAAGACCAAAATAAGTAACCCAACCGAGACATGATTTAAGATTACCTATTCAAGGTTGACACTGCACAACTCTGCATCAAGTGACTATAGTCCTGTGACTGTCCTAACAGAAACCCACCATAAGGTTCAGGACAATGAAGTCCTCATCCGCAATCTTCTGGATCTCCTTATCGTCAGCAAAGGTTTTCTTCATAGCTGGAAAACAAGAAATTGCCTTCTGCTCTGTCATTGATTCAGTGGGAGTGTCAAGCCCATATCCACGTACAGGTTTGCTTTTGTCTATCCCCCAACGTAGTGCTGAGCCAGGATGTGTAACCACTTCTTGAAGCATTAGCAAATAAAAATACTGTTTGCTTAGCCTCGGTCTAAAGAAAACCCTTAAAGCTATTCAAACAAGTTATTTGTAACGTTACAAAGCAAAATTATGAAAAAGGTTTTTGTTACAATGTGGAAACATCCCAAAGACACCCATAAGTATACTCAGCAGGAACTAGTCCACTTGCTGAAAGAGGTTATGTCTTACCTTGACTATGGGGACAGTCCTCCAGATGGAATATTACCATGAGGGGCTTGTTTCTAACAAGACAAAAAGAGAGACACGTTTGTTTTATCAATACAAATAATATGCCAAGTGATATTTTGAATTATCATAAAGATTTTCACTTTTTTCTTTTCGGTTGTAGGTTATGTAGGCATTGTGTTTTTCCAACTTTGAGACCCACCCTAAAGCAAACAATGATTTGAATAATGTTCAATCTTGTGTTACTTACTGGAACCTGGCCCAGTACAGAGCTTCCTCATAGGTTTGTGCCCAGATCAGCTGGTCACCCCAGCCTGTGAAGGGGGAAAAATCATTTGAACAGAAACACTCCCTCATCGGCTCTGAATAATGTTGCCGACAGGTAGGTCCGACATTTGTGAAGAGTGCTACCAGTTACTACAGTAATGTTGCATCTTACCTCTGGAGAGGGTCTGAGGGATTCTCTTTCCCCTCTTTACCTGGAGTTTCTCAGGCTTCCCCAGAGAGGAGGAGACGGCCACAAGGACCAGGAGTACCGACAACAGCCCTTTGATCATCCTGACTATAGCTCTCTGGAGACAGACACAGAACAACGCAGAACCAGACGATTACACAATCATTTCCACAAGCATGATTTCATCTCAAGCTGAGCAAGTGACGAATGGACACATTCAATCCCATTCAATTACATCTGATTGCCAACGCATTGGTTCTTGCTGGGCATTGTGGAGTGCTCTGAAAGAGACTGTTTAGCAGGTGCATTCAAGAAGAAAGAGAGGCTTAGATCCAGAGATGAGAGACAGCGAGGAGTGACGGCTGGAGGGAGAAAGAAGGAGGCCATTGAAGACCGTGCAGATCTCTTACCTGTTCTGAGTAGCACCTTTGTTTGTGCGCCGGCAGTGACTCCAGGACCTGCTGTGTCTCACCACTCTTACCTGGAGCACATTTATACACCTGTTCACCTGGCAGACCCGCCCACCGCCACTCTGCTGGAATGTAAATCGAAGCCTGAGGTCTGCAGCACTACTCTCTTCCTCTTTTAATCCAGAGCCAATATTCAAACTTTGTTCTGAAATTATCTATTTTTGACATGGCCACAAAAACTGTGATTCACTGTGCAATCAAGGCGCAGGCGACAGGCCTATGTGATTTGTGTTTTAATACGCTTAATCTAAAATGACCAGAAAAGTGAAAATTAAACTCCAGAATTGATTTTGGCCCAGGTCCAAGTACAGGTCATCACTAGGATTTGAAACTGATGATTGGTCTGTGTAGGATTGGTTTAGACCAGACACATGACGTTGGCACTCCGTGTGAATGGCATTTCATAGAGTAAATGTGTGGTCATAAGGGACCAGATGAAACTAAGTCATTGTATGTAATTATGTTGAGTGCACAATGACGTGTCCTTAATCCTATTTCAGTCACCAACCTGTAACGAACATTATTTTCTTTGTTTGGTTTGTATCACTCGAATTTTCAATCTGTGCATTGTCCATAGGTTATTGGATCAAAGAACTTATGTCATGTCATTTTCACACATCCAATGTTGAAATGGCCTGTGAGAGATGGTATGGATTTACCAACATTAAGATGTAAAACCAGCAGTGGGATTATATGATCTATAGTGCCTCTATTGTACATATTAAATATTGTACATGCTACATGCCATGTAAGACTTTTATTGAACACAAAATAATAATAATAATTATACAATTTAATA
Source organism: Galaxias rostratus (assembly GCA_036024795.1). NCBI lineage: Eukaryota > Metazoa > Chordata > Actinopteri > Galaxiiformes > Galaxiidae > Galaxias > Galaxias rostratus. Next base: position 10,799 of record JAVQJS010134799.1, on the reverse strand, counting down.
ATAATTCAATGTTTTCAAACGGTTGCTGATTGGGCACCAGGAACTGGCTTGTAAAACATCCTGCACTACAATGAGGAGGCAAAAACGGAAAAAAGTTAAGCATTTAATGTTAACATGAACTCTGCCAGTTCTAGTTGAATAATCACGTTTCGCAAAGGTCACTCATCTCTATCTATCCAGTTTTCCAAAATGCCAATCAAACATGCATTACCTTCCACCTGATTTTTATCCCCTTCCACTTCATTGTGTGATCCTGGTCACCAATGTCCTTTCTACAGCATAAGTGAGCCCCACTAACCAGGGATAATGTGACCAGCATGAGATGAATGCATGCTTTGTTCAGGAATCCATTTCATCAGAGCTTGCTAGAAAACCTAATACACCATGGTACTAATGAATATTTCCTTTTGCATTGCCCTGTTCAAAATATATTGCATTCAAAATCACAATTCTATCTTTATTTGTCACAAATGACATTGAGTACATTTGAAAAAAGGATTTATTTCCAGAAGTATTACTCTGTTTCATCCCCAACATAAATATTTGTAATCTATGCGACAAGGACGTAGATTATCATCTGACAGGAGCTGGGTATCACATACAGGAAGAGGTTCCTTATTGACACTGACGTCATTCATTGTTTGGCCTGGGACGTTTCTTAACTGTTAGTGTGCCTTTTCAACCCTTCCCAACATCAATTAGCATGCTGTTATAACATCTTCAATGTGTTTAAGAAAATGAAGGTCAGTCCATTGCTACCTAGCTAGGACGGCATCTTCACTTTACATCTGACTATAAATAAGCAGCAAGAAGATAATGAGTTGGACCCTTTGAACCAGTGGAAGTAGTGTGTTGTGGGTGGTGGAGCAGCTCAGTGCTGAGGTGTCCTTAACGTCAGCTCCTTACACATTCGCCGTCCTAACCCCCCTTTTACTCGCTCACTTCTCAACCCGTGTTGTCATAGCACCTGGTCAATATTTGAATTAAAGGGCAGGGTGAAAAGCCACTCCTGTTCACACATTACCTCTGCCATCTGCACCCAGCCCGGCCCTTAGAACACGGATCTTCATGCTCTGCACGGCCATTGGTCAGGTTTGCATCTTTACGATTGGATATGAGGACGTCGAGGACAGACAAATTATGTTGTATTTGCACAAATCCATCTATGTTTCTTCCGAAAACTTTAAAATTAGCTGGATAATAATATACATTTTCATCTTAGATTCTGACCGCTAACAGTCACAATGCTTGCTTTCAAATGTTTTACTAATTATCATAATCGGTTGTTCCTTCTTACTATCACCACAGATGTTTCCTCACTTCAAAGACAGATTACACAGCAGCATATTCATTTTAGAACGTTTATTGAATACATCATGTATAAAATACTTATACTGATAATATACACATGTGTATGAATGTGTGTGCACTTTACACTTCACATTAATACCAACATCTCTGAAACAAAAAAGAAAACATTGCTTCTTCTGGAAAGAGATCAATATTATCGGCATTGTATCAAAATAAAGCATAAAAAAAATTCAACCAAAATGTACATTATTACAGTCCCACAAGAGACACGAAGGCCATTGTTTTCACAGAAAACACTTGAGATGGTTGATCCACAAAAAAGTTGATCCTTCTTCCGACTGGACTTCATTGAACACTAGCCGAGAACTCATTTCTAAGCCTACGCTTACATAAGCCAATGAATAGAGATGTGAGTGAGGACACAATCAGTGAGAGAGAAAAGGCAGGAAATGCACTTGGCATCAAGGGCACAACGACCTTCATGATTGTCACATTATAGACACCTGGCTGAAGCCTGGACACAAGGTGGGAAAGGACAAGTCACAGTAACGGTGCTTCAGGCTTCAGTCGAACCAAGCAAGGTGTTCCTAATTTGATATACTCACAATGGAAACACTGACATTCAAAAGCAGTCACTAAAGGGAAAAACATAACATTCACCAAGCCTTCAGCTGAAGCTCAGTAGACTACACAAGATTTACAGTTTTCAGTGCTTAGGCCATGTGCTTGAAGGGGTCAGGTAAATTACAATTGAATACTGTACACTTTGTTCTTGTAAGAAATTGTCCCGAGGCCTGGATTTGGAAAGCATAGCTAGACAATATATCACAGCATTCATAAGCAGCAAGGGGAGGTGGTGAAGTCGATTTGGCCCTCATCATTAAAGTGCTTCCTATATGGTCTTACTTTCAAATTAAAACAAATGACACCAGGGAAAATCTGTTTGCTAATAAACCACTTTTGCTAAATTTGAATAAAATACAGGGAATCTCAAACTTTCTTACTGAAAAATTAGGCTACACCCACAGAAACAGTGGAAATAAATCAATTTCTGAGAACCTAATATCTGAAATAGGTATTTGGTAGAATTTTCATAAATTTCCATTTAAATGTATTTAAACAAATGAGACAGGGTGAACGTATGGACAGCACATTGAAATTGGACTCTCGTTGAAATAGAAAGAAACTATTTTTGATGCAGTGCCAGACCCCTACAAAGGGGCTTGGACTTGATACGGACCTTTTTAGACAGAGGAACTTGGATTAGGATGTATCTGAGATCTAAAGTAACAGTGGTGTGGAAGTGACAAAATAAAGTAAATGGGAAAGAGCTCGCAGAAAGACACTGGACAGTGGTAGTCACATCATTGTCAGTGGATAGCGCGTTTTGAACAGCTACAGTTATGGTGTTAAAATTGATCAAAGTTTAGTTTAAAAAAAAATAATAAAAAAAAATCAACAAGCAAATCAGGGACCATCTCACACCTGTCCTCATTGTGAGATAGAGGATGTTTTTCCTGTGTGTGTGTGTGAGAAAGCAAATGCCGACTATCTCGGCTCCAGTGCGAGCAGAGCAGACCAAATTAGTCGCAGATCCTCTGAATTATCTGGCAACCATTTTGCCACATTAGTGTGTGTAAATGAAAAGATAAAGGATCCCCAACCATTTTGTACATTTCTTATTGCCTACTGCTTTGTCTTCAAAGGAAGTCCCAAAACTAAGTAGGAGCACCAATAGTGGTTAGCTTTAGAAAAAGTGCCCTGTCTGAAGCATCTGTGCCTCTTTAGTCTTTTGTGTGGTCAGTGGTCCTCAGAGAGTCTGCCACCTAGTGGTAGTACTGAGCCAACAGCAGCACGTCTAGTGTCCGTGTTGGGGGTGGGGAGGATGTGGCTGGCTGTGCTGGTTGTTAGCAGGGTGGTTGGGCGGCAGTGGTGGCCCGTTGACACCGGGGTGGTAGAAAGCACAGTTGCTCTCATAGCGACAGTTGCCCTTCATCATGAAGTGTCGACATACTGGCCTTTTGGACATGTCTGTGGAGAAATAGTGCAAAGAATTGTTAGAACAAGGTTTTTGCGTTTCTTTGATTTTTTTCCTAATTCATCAACCTCAGGTCAAACTGCAGGACAAGCCTACCGTTCATGTTATTGTGTCCTCCACGGGGCCCCCCACGTCCTCCCCGGCCCCTGAAGCCCGGCTCCACTCCGCGGCCCCGGCCTCCGCCGCGGTGGAAGTGGCCCCCTCCTCCCCGGTGGGGTCCCCCCCTCATGGAGTCGTCACCCCCCCAGAAGTTGCCGTTGTCTCCGCGGCCTTGGCCTGGTGGCGGCCCCATCATGCGGGGCCCCCCGGCGTTGAAGGGGGGCCCGTGGCTGTGCGGGGGCGGCGGGTGGTTGAAGTGGGGCGCGCCGGGGGGCTTGTTGGGAGGGTAGCCGCCATTCATGGGCATCTGCATGTTCATGTTGTTCATGTTCATCTGCATGCCCATGTTGTTCATCCCTGGACCGTGGCCGAGCAGCCCCTGGTTCACTCCTGAGAGAGAGAGAACATGGTCAGGAACACAATGTCAGGAGAGCCATCTCAACCTGCTAGAACTCTGCTCCAGCCGGGCTATTGGTGTGGCTACATACCTGGCGGGGGTATGTTGGGGGCGTTCTGGTTCTGGGTCTGCTGCAGCGAGCCAAGCAGCTGCTTGATCTTGTCGCTGAAGTCGGGCTGCTTGATCAGGTCTTCTGTGGACTGGTTCCCCTGGTGGTGACAAAAGGAAATGGTCAAACAAAGGAACCGAGTATGGGTCCGCTAACGAGGCAAAGTAATGTAACAGCAAGACGACTCATAGAGGGACTCCACTGGCTGCCTACCATGAAGGAGGAGAGTAGCTCCTGGACATTTACAGGAGGAACGGCCGGGTTGCCGGGCTGCCCCGATGTCTGGGGACTGTGGCTGCTGCCGCCCAGGTTGCCTATGAGGTTGACCAGGACGGGGGGCAGCTTGGAGCCCTCTGGCTGGCCCATGGCCAATCCCTGCTGGGGCGTCGTGTCCATGGGCTCCATGTAGTTGTCGTCCATCGAGGTGGAGTCCTGCGTTTGAAGAAAAAAGGGGTTATGGAAGTACTCACGAGCATATACACTGATCACTGGACTGCTTCTTTGAGTGTGTGTGTGTGTGTGCGTGTGTCCTACCTCATCTAGAGGGATGAGTCGTGGAGGCATGGGCTCATAAGGCTCAGGGTCTGGCTCGTGGGGAGTGTCAGGCACGCTGGAGAGGAGAATGACAAACGTTACACTTCCAGAACAAAAAGGTGACGTCGAGCTAACCGGTTTCCAAACGAGACTGAGGCCGGGCTGGGGTTACCTTTCTTTGGTGAGGAAGATCTCCATGAGGATGCCCACCTCGCGGTCCCTCTGGGTCAGCTTCTCGGTACTGTTGGCCCCGCAGGCCACCAGCGAGCCCGTCAGGGTCAGGGGCCGCGGCGGCGTCCAGGGCACCTTCTCCTCCATGGTGTCGTGGGAGAGGCGGCGGGACATCTCGTAGGTCTGACGGTCCATCATCAGCTCGCGCTTGGCCGCCTCGCCAAAGTCCTTGATCTTGTTGACATTGACTGGTAGAAAGAGGAGGTCTAAGGTGTTAGTGAAAAAGCATTCTAGGGGAGCAGTGGCATTTCTAGTGGTTTTGAAGCGTGGTTGTGTGGCCATGTTTGTTTTACTTTTGTCCTCACCTCTCTCCGTCTCGTCCAGGTCGAAGTAGAAGTATTCTTTGAGCTGCTCCTCCTCGGCCCAACGGACGCTCTTCTTCTTCTTGCCTTTCTTGGTCAGTCCCTCTTCATCGCCACGGGGCTCTGTCAGAGCATTGGGCTTCTCTCCTACACACACACACACACACACACACACACACACACACACACACACACACAGACACACACACACAGACACACACACACAGACAAACCCACACACACTCCTACGCCTTACTTGGTTCCGGAAAGGCTTTCTTTAAGGTGGCTCATCTATCAGATGTACCCATTGTCTGTGTCCTGCGCTCGCTGGCATCGCTTCCTCCTGGCACTGCATGTGGTTGGTGCCCTCCTCCTCTTCCTCCTCTTCCTGCCTCAGAGAGGGCTGGCTGGGTAAGTGGCAGGTTAGCTGTGCCAGTGGGCGTCTCTGGAGTGGGCCAGCCCGCCGGGCCCTCACCTCTAATTAGTGCCATGTTGTCAGCTAGTGAGGGTGGATCTGTCTGGGAAGCCTCAGCCACACACACACACACACACACACACACACACAGACACACACACACACACACACACACACACACACACACACACACACACACACACACACACACACACACTTTTTTACTCTCCTCATACACTCTCGTTATATCTAACCCTCACGCCGCCATAGCCAATTAGCCGAGGCCAACCCTGCAGCTGGGACATCAACGTTGGAGGGGGCCGAGGGGGCTTGACACCGTGCTCCTCTCCCTCCACTCTCCTCTCCCTTTACCCTCCTCTCCCTCCATCCTCCTCTCTCCACTCCCTCCACCCTCTGCTCCCTCCACCCTCCGCTCTCTCCACCCTCCGCTCTCCGCTCCCAGCCACCCTCCGCTCTCTCAACCCTCCTAACGTGGCAAAGGCCCCAGGAGGCCCAGGTGGAGCTGCAACCCCTTGGGTAGCGAAACACAGACCACCCTACCCCCCCACCACACCACACCACCACCACCACCACGGCAGGCTCCTCTGCCCAGCCATAAGGGGCCAACAGGAGCCTCTCAAGGGGGAGGGACAGGGGAGGGACAGAGGGGGGAACCTACAATCGAAAGATTATGATCAGAAACCTAATAATCGTGTTAGAATCAGATTTTTTTTTAATTAATTGGCAATCCATTTGTGAAAAAGTGCTAAAAACTAAATAAAAGAAGTGTCTTGTCCCCTTTTAACAAGTAGGCTGTAGCATAGTGAAGGATGGAATGAATAGCACAGGATAGAATCCACATAAAACAGAGTCCCACCTAGAGCTCAGTATCTCTACTGGCCAGGGACCTCTGCTTTGAAACCGGGCACACACCCTTAACGAGGACACCATTCTCTGTCTGTCTTTCTTTCTTTCTTTCTTTCTTTCTCTGCCACTCTCTCTTTCTCTCTCCCCATCCCCCTGTGGCCCCACTTGACAGGTAATATGCGGGTTTGGCCATCGCTAACCTTTCCACAAGGTGCCATTCCTCTTAACACACCCACTGGCAGTCCGGCACTTACACACACTCACACACACACACACACACACACGCACACACGCACGCATGCACGCACGCACACACGCACACACACGCACCGTTTTTAAATCCTGCCGGCGGGGCGGGACGGCCACGCGAGCGTCACTTAACAGGTAAGGGAACACAATCACACCGACGCGCTTCACAAGAGGGTGACAAATGACAGAGAGGGATGGTGTGCGGTGAGTGTGTGTGTGTGTGTGTGTGTGTGTGTGTGTGTGTGTGAGGGGTGGGGGGGAGCGAGCACCCGCCGGATTAACTACCGGATAAAAGTGCTGATCGCCAACAAAAGAGGGGAAAACAGCCATGCATCACTGGGGCACCGGCTCCACCTTACACACACACACACACACACACACACACACACACACACACACACACACACACACACACACTCGCTCATTCCCCACTCCTCCAATGCCCCCTGGGTGAGTGATGGCGCGGCTGCCCCCGCCGCCACTTCCCCTGATAACGCCGCCACCTTCCTCTCCGGGGACTGATTCACGCCAGAGAGAGGGGCGCGGCAAAAACAAATGAAGGGCTGTGTGTGTGTGTGTGTGTGTGTGTGTGTGTATGTCTGTGTGTGTGTCCTCCTCCCTCTTTACCTGGAACCCTCCCTTCCCGGGGTGCTGTCATGGAGGAGAGGGCCGCGCTGGGCTCCTCTAAGTGCACACGTATTCATCCTCGATAAGCCCAGAGGAAACGGTGGACGACAGGCGCCCAATTATCACGCGGCATACCTCCCCGCGTCCAATCCAGACACGCTGTCAGAAGCCCCGGCCCGACGGCAACGCTCTCCATCGCCACTCTCATTACCCGTGGACTGGGCAGTGGCCAGTAGCCGCGGTGCTATACTGCTGTGTTCACACACTGAGGGCCTCGGTAGGGGGGGGCGGACGGTCACACTCCTCCTCCTCCTCCTGCTGCTGCTGCTGCTGGGAGCCAGGGGGCCGACGGCACACGCTCCAGCCCCACTGTGGGTCACGCAAAGACTGGGCTGAATCAGAGGGGCTGGCCTCCCGTGCCCCGGACACTGGAACAGCCCCGGGGTTTAGGTCAACGCTTCAATCTGTGCTGCGGAGAGCCAGCCTCTGACTAGGACCGGCGCGCCCGCGCATGCACACACACACACACACGTATGGACACACACACACCCTTGGCCATGGAAAGACAGGCTCTGAGTAGGTTGACCACACACACACACACACACACACACACACACACACACACACACAGAGTTGGCCGTGGACAGACAGCCTCAGACTAGATTGGCTACAAACACGTGCACACACATAACACACACACACACACACACACACACACACACACACACACATACTTTTGGCAGTGGACACACAAAGAGACAAGCGAACCCACACATAGATGCGGCTCTCGCCTGCTCTTTTTACGCCCACAATGGCCCTGCGAGCCGCGGAAGACGGCGACGTCTCCTATTTCCAGGACTGTTTGGGGTACGTACAATACCTCGTATTCTCTAAGGGTTTGGCCACAAGACGCGGCGGGTGGCCTCCATTTCAACTCGCCCGGGTCACAGGGGTCACCCAGCCTATTAAGGACGTGAAAAGACCCTGTCACGGTACTAAGCTGCTTCTCCTGCCTGACGGGGCCACGAAACCCCTCCCGAGGCACAGCCCGGCGCGCTCCGAACCGTGCACCCTTGTAACGTAAGAGCGCCCGAGGCGCAAACCTAACTATCTCTGCCGCGCAAAAAAACAACTGAACCCACCTCTTTTTTGCCGATCGGGGGAAAAAGGACCGTTCACTGGGCCGCCACCCACCAGACCGTGACCGCCAGCCCCCTGTTTCCCGCTCGCTCACTGCTGCCCGCCGCCAGGCCGCCGCCGAGACAAGGTGACAGATTCATCTCTAAAAACAGCACTGGGCCTGAGGGGAAAGGATTTTTCTCTCCCCTCCCACCGACCCATGCTGCTGTGCAGTGCTGCCTCCTAAAAAACCTCCGCAGAGAACTACCTCTCTATCTCTCTCTCTAACACACACACACACACACACACACACAATTGCTCTCTCTCTCACACACACACACACACACACACACACACAATTGCGCTCTCTCTCTCACGCATACACACACACTCAATCTCTCTCACTTTCTATCTCACGCACACCCACAATCTCTCTCTCTCTCTCACACACACACACACTCTCTTTCTCTCTCTCTCTCTCACTCGCTCTAAGTGATGGTCTCTCTGGGTGATGGAGGAATGTGATGGTTCTATGTGGGTGATGGACGAATGTGATGGTTCTATGTGGGTGATGGAGGAATGTGATGGTTCTATCTGGGTGATGGACGAATGTGATGGTTCTATCTGGGTGATGGAGCCAAAATCAGCGTCTGTGAGTGTTTTGAAAAGCGCATTATAAATATAATGTATTAAATCATTTGTTTGGTGCTCTGATGGGTCATTGACCTTCGTCTGCACACACACACACACCTTCTCTTGATCACACACGCATCTTTTTCATCGTAATGTAATGCAGTTTTGCATTCATAAACTCAGACTCGCTCTGACTTTGTCAAACTTGTCCACCTTTTCTTGCCCTTTTCTCGTCCGACCCCGCAGCCCCGCCTCTCTGTGTTCATATAAACACTGTAGAGAGTCTCAATCATAAAGGCCTGCATCCATGTGACCAGCCAACTACTAACCTCCTCAGAGACGAAGATCAAACGCACCCTCCAATATTTTTTATTTCACTAATCTACACGTCGTGTTTTTGTGCTTTATACTTTGAAGTATTGATTTTTTTTTTTAAGAAACTATTTTTCTTTTTATTCCACTTTATCAAAGCGCTTCTATAATGCCTGGTATGATAGGTGCTCGTCCACTGGTGACTTAAGGGGGGCGGCCAGGTGATAGTAATCAGTGCCGGGAGCGCGAGGGGATCTCCGACGTTCGGCTTCAAACGCGGAAGTGGCTTGGCTTGTTTGCCGCAGCGCTAAAGAAGAGAACGGGAGCGGCATAGCGCGTTGTGTCATCAATATCAACAATAAAACAACAACTCATTTCTAATCATATTTGATTTGCAACTGATTCATTCGCCCCCCCCCCCTTAACCCCCCAACTAAAATCAGTTCCCATTTCCGACGCTTGGCGATGCCTTGTGAGCGTTGCATGAGCGCAGCTGCCGAGTCTGACCGTGAAAGTTGATACGGACCAGCCCCCATGCACTAATGTCCTTCTGGATGTACTGAGCTGGAGAGTGAAATACTTTCAGTGGAAGTGATTGCTTTGTACCTTCACTCTCTGTTCACACCTGACGGACAAGCCGACGGTGCTAGATCCTTACCGGGGGACCCAGACAATCAATCTCCTGGAATTTTCTTTCCTTGCATGTCTGTTTAAACAACTGCCAAAATGAATTATCAAAGTAAGTGAAAATATTGTTGTCTATTCCGTTATTTTTGTTGTTGTTCAATGCCATCGTAAATTCCTGTAAAGTAATTTCACGGTTTAGCTCAACAACGAATTGCCTACAAAATGTATCGATCACGCAGCTTTTAACGTAAATTATTATAGGTGCTTGAATGTCTAAAACGATAGTCTGACTTAATGTACCCTATTAAAAGTTATTTGTATTCGGTTTTATTAATTGGTTAAAGATTCTAAGCCAAAAAGAAAAAAAAAACACTGTTTAGGTCACTCTTTGACAATGGCATGACCGTATAAACAATGCAAATCTATTAGTCAATTTGATTTAATTCAAGGTGTCTCGTGATTTTCAATATATGCCTATTGTCTGGTTGAACGAATCTTTCGGTTGGGTAACCCTGGCGACCCACGAGCCTATAGGCAGAGACCATATGAGCAGTTAACTCTCAACCTGCTGACAGGGAAATATTTCTGCTTCCTGAAGAGAGGAGGAAATCACTTCTTAATTCACTTCAGAATCTAGGGGCTCTGAGTGTGCCTGTGGCATGGTCACCTACACACACACACACACACACACACAGGCATTGTACAACGTGCAAGCAAACACACTCACACACACACACACACACACACACAGGCATTGTAAAACCTGCAAGTACACACTCACACACACACACACAAACACATTCCCTGCCCTGCTGAACTGTGGAAGGTTAGTTACTGTTTTCTAAGAGGGCAGTTAAAGATTGGCCAATCATCAAGAACTATAAACGCATGTCATGGAAAATAACTCAAACACACAGGTAGAGAGAGAG
>JAVQJS010134793.1:0-10760 GCA_036024795.1 Galaxias rostratus | reverse complement strand
CGTGAGATATGCAGTGCAACTCCAACATCTTACCATATTGACAAGAAAAAAGCATGCCTTGAACAATTGCTTAGAAATTAAGAGTTTGTTACCTTTTTGAATGAGGTCAGAAGCTTAACACTGACATAACCTAGCTTGTTACGTCGGACATGTTTAAGCAGGAAAGCATCATGTTCCAGGTTCTCATCAGACAGGTAGTACTCGATCTGGGCCACCAGCTTCTGGGTGAGTTCTGGGTCTGGGGGCTGCCAGCTCTCTTCTTCCAGCTCTCCACCACTTGTACCAGCACCACTGTTCATGAGACAGAGAAACATACCGTTTCAGGATCACAAAGCTTGAGTTTAATGCTTTTTGGCAGCCGCACAATATATGGAGCAATCACTCAGTCATGAAAACAGCAACATGCTGGAGTGGGAAGGAGAAATGCCACGCCCACTCCTTCCTCCTAAGATGTGTGAGTGACAAGTAACCAAAGTGTAGCCATGGTCACACTGCCTCAGTGCCCAGAATTTCGACACCACAACGTGTCCTGCTAGCATGAGCAGTACTGAAAAGACCTCTCCATCTGAGGGGAAAAGAGTCATGGATTTCCAGAAGCCCTTCTTCCCACGCATGGCCATTTACCAAATAAGCCATATTGTTCACCATCAAGGCAATCAACCACAGCCTTTCCTAATAAAAGTAATGTTATTGAGCTGTGACATACATTTGTGCAGGTATCGGGAAAAGAATCGACATCTGATTTAAATTATGTGGATGACTCATCACCTCCTTCAGCCGCCCTCCCACACCATCACAGACGGCGGCAGTGATCAGGCAAAGGAAAAGGACCCGCTTACACCGCTGCTATGTTTGCGTTTAAATCACCAAGCCAATCCAGATATGGCGGCTTTAAAACATGCTCCAATTCATCATCGAGTAACAGTCAACGTAATGTCATCTTAATAGGTTAATACAGACAGGCGTGAACTAAATGGCAACCAAAATGTTTTTGTCGTGGTCATAATAAACATTCTCTAATACTGCAATTGTGCATTAATTGAGACTATGAATTGGTTCATTTGTTTTCAATGGATGTGAAGTTAAATGTGGTACGGCAATTCTTACCCTAACCCAGCACGTGGAATGTAGCACATTGATCGGGAATTTACAAGACACAAATAGCAGGGAATGACGCAGGGATTAGAGTAACCCGTGTCTATTGTAGGTGAGGTAGGCTACACTTGCATATCAGGTCTAGGCTTTAAAGTCATTACGATCGCAATGAGGTAGTAAGGGTGTCAGTCTCATCGGGTTGATGAAAACAACAAACAAAGCAATCTACTAGGTAGTTTGCGACAAATAAATACAATATCTATAAACTGGCTGTTTATTAAACATTTTCCACAGTTCCAATACAAATTAAATTAAAAAAAATTTTTTACCTGGATTTGTCATGTCTTCCTATGTCGTCTTCACTACAACTGCCTCCGAGGAAGTCTATGTTGTTTGAATATACTTCTTCCTCTGGTTCGTCTTCCGCTGCTTGAATCGCCACTGTTATTGTCACTTGACCCATCTCTTGTAAGTGTTGATCCACTGTTATCACTTCACCGATGTCCCGGCCCACTGACGAATCTGAAATTGATTGATTTGGGCTAGCGAACTCCATGACTATGTCTGCACTCATGTTAACGTAAGATAAATTAAATGCGCCTTCTTTCGCCTCCTTGGATTTGACGTTATCCTGAATGTTTTGTATTTTAGTACAGGAACTAAGAGACACAGGATAAGTATTGTGTAATCCACGACGCTTTTGAAACCAACTATTATGATTTACAAAGGCAGTTCCGAAGATGCGCTCCACAGCTTGCCAAAGCCCCCGAATTCTACCCCGCGGAGAACCCTGCGGTGCGGGGCATGTAGCAGCTAGCGAGACGCAACCTAGCGCTGAGGTGACCAAGGGGATGGAGCCTCCTTGTGTTGTTACTTCCTGATATGTAAGAGGCTTTCTGCTTTTGAAACGAGCTCGGGGATTGGGCCATGGCATCATTCCGCACTCATCCCCAACCCAACAGCAAAACCCTACATGAACACAAAAAGGAGATAGGAGAAAAGAAAGACATCGCAGGAATGCTTTAACTATTGTCCGCATTATTTTTCGAATCACGTTGTATAGTACTGTTCAGCCAGGGCTGTCACTTCTCACGTGTCTAAATAGGGGAAGTACAATTGCAAATGCACGTGCTGTTTCCCGATTGGGGCATTGTTACACCCGCTCCCCCTGTAAATTGGATAGTGGCCTTTACATTTTTTACACATAAACAATATACGGACCCACAGGGGCAGTCCGTGGGGACCTGCAGTCAGAAAAGTACATTATTAGAAATTCTGCAGTCTCAGGGCAAGCCATGTGCCATTTAAAAATGTATAATGACAGAGTAGGCCTACAAATGATTTAGTTTTATTTCATATCAAAGAGAAAATATGTCTCTGGTTGCGAAAATCCTGGTTTTTGTTTGTGCCAACCAAACGACAAATAACCCATAATTATGGCCCAACATTCATAACCCAGAAATTAAATTAGAAAAAACAACCCAGCATTTTTAGGAGTGCGCAGCTGGCTGCAGCTTACTCAATTCAGTTTTGTGAATAACGTTCCTAATATGCATGCCAAGACATGTTCAGTGAGCCATTTGTGCTTACTCTGTTACACCATGGTATAACTAGACCTACTATCTTAAAAAATGGTTGTGGCCCTAACATAGCAAATTGTAAAAGTTTCTCTGGGTAGGTCTACGTGTTCGCTTGGTACATAAAGGTACAGAACATTTCACCTTTGAGCCAATGAGAAACAACACTAAATGTGTTTTGACCTATTGAAGCAATGTAGGCCTGTTTCAGGATAGTGTGTAAAATGTTGTAAAATGCTGTCACTTCTTGCATACTCATATGCCTACCCCGATTGGGAGTTACACCAACCAGGATGTGTTGGACATTTAATCTTTTGAATTTTCAGATATTTTTCATTAAGATCATTCCAATAATTTGTCTTTACACAGCAAGCCTGCGCTGGGACTTTCCCATGGGCCCATGAGTATCTGTTAATTGGCAAATGGTTGGCCCTTCAGTACGGGCCCTGCACCCACAGTGAGCCTTCAAAAAGCCCACATTTTACGATTATAATGTGTATTTAAAACAATTGCTGGTATTCGTTTTTTATTTTACACATGCAATGTTTGTCTTGCATTTGATAAAGGGCATATTTGGCATACTAACATCCATTATGATCTGTACAATGTAACTCACTTCAAAACAGCTTAAGAACACATTAATTTGCTTCTGTTTCATGTTATGTCTTTGAGGCACTAGTAAGCTTTTTGAAAATGAAATATATTTATAAATGTCTTTAGTTAAAAAAGTAGAACAAATATTTGCATTTGGGTTATCTTTATATATTATTTGTGGTGATAACAGTGTGTGCGTGCGCGTGCGAGTGAGTGTGTATGTTTGTGTGAGTGTGAGTGAGAGAATGTGGTGTGTGTGCGTGAGAGTGTGGGTGAGAGAGACAGCGAGTGAGAGAAAGAGAGAGATTGAGAGAGAGCGAGAGAGAGAGGGAGAGAGATTGGGGGGAGGAGTGAGTGACAAATAAAGTGCCCCTCTTATTTATGAAAGCTGCTATAGAAATAAACAGACATCAAGATCAAGATGCTAGAATTCAATATAATAGTTAATTACACCAAATTAGGAAGTCACCTGGCCTCAGGCTAAAACAAGTATTGTATAAAAAAGTACTGTAAGTGATAACCAGCCTTTTAGTGATGAAAAATTACAACTACATTTGGATAATTTCTTCCCAACATAAAACGAGGGTTAAAGGAAAAAAAGGAATCTAAAAATAATCCACAGCCTTCATGCTACCACTGTATTTCTCTTTTGTGGCAGTATGATATTTGACCGATTGAGTTGTATGAAACTTAAAAACAAAATCCAAAATCCTGACAAGAAAAGCTCAGCGCACATGTCAGTTCCATAAATACAGTCTTTGATGAGAGTGTGTGGGATGCCCTTTCTCTCAGCCTGCTCTAATCGTTATTGGTAGTTAACAAGCAAAGCTATGACAAGTACAAAGAAATGTTGATTTACGCAATGTCTTCGTTTTTTATAATAGACCCGTAGCTATTAATCACCGAAACCATGCCACTACCATTGTTTTAACCATCATTATATATAAGGTTCTTGGCTTTATGTAAACCAGGCGTCTAAAAAAACGATGTCGTTACCATGGAAATACTTCTCGTTTCTGAGGAAGTGGGCAATACAATATGTATAGCATCGTTAGCTTGTGAAGTTACTTAGCTATCGTTAATTTAGACTTTAACTTAATAGAAAGCTTGCGCCGAAATGTTTGGTGAAATATTTTGTAAACTGAAAATTTCTTGGTACTTGGTACAAAAGTGTTGGCTATGTGCACTTTTATGTCCGTGCTAACGTTTGATAGATGATTGCACTTTTTTTTAATACAATATATAACCATCATTATTGATGTGTCTAAGACTCTTACTTACTTAGCGATAACTGGGCATAACGTAATTGTAGTTAAAGTAATTCAGACAGGATGCGTTCTCAAAAATACCAAGTGAATGATGCAAGAAGGTTTCTCGCCCCTACGGTAAGATTATGTTCACGCCCAATGTTGACCAAAATGTCAAGCAGCTAGCCAGCTACTACTAACGTTTGTTTAAACGAGGTGTACCTGAGACCGCTAGCTCGTATAATTTGCTTTCAGTTCAATATCTGGCACAATAAAAGTTAAACCGGCAATTTAGCCAGTGTCGCACGCGTTTAATGATGGTTTATAAATTAGCTCTATATTTACTTAATGTGATCCAGGCTGCTGTTTCAAGCTTTAGAAACTATTGTATTGACTAAAAACGAACACAAAATTGCATAGAAAGTGTTACTGGTAATGGGTTAAGGTGAGTTACAGGTAGCTGTTTGTGCCCATAGGTTAACAGATACAAACTGCACCTTGCAACTGTGAAAGCTCAAGGACTGGATAAACTTGTCAAGAGAACAGTGAGTGTTCATGTACTTGGAGGATACTAATCACGCAATAAATACACCAACTCCCCCCAGACACAAACACACACACACACTTAATTCTAATAAGCTTTCGATACAAATTTTTAGCGTTGTTTGCTATTTAAAACTTTGCAGCCAGAACTTAATTCACCGAAAGACGCTACTATAGAAATTAACGGTGACTCCCCGAAAATTATTCAACAGAGACCAGGAGGTAGGATGATTGATTGACCAAATCCATATTAATATATATTTTTTTCTGTTTTGAGTTATAACATGATTTTAACAAATTCAAACTAAATCTATGGTCTTGCATGGCTTCTCTAGATTGCCGGCAGAATGTCAACAAGACTCATCACCCCACTGTGTTGTCTTTTGTCAACGATGTTACTGGTACCTGTCGCACCGTTTTACCACCTGCGACTGCTCTCCCCTGTGGGCTGAAAGGAGATATGGGGCAACAGGTACACAGGGGCAACCCCCAGAGAGCAACCCATAGTGCAGGAGCCACATATTCAAACAGTTCCTCTTCTGCTCTTTGGCCTAAAGGTAAATATGTTTGCTGTGACTTTGAACAAATGTAGGTCTTACCTACATATATTGCTGTGATATTTAATGTGTCACATTTTGCGATTATGTTTGTAGGTGAACCTGTTACCTTGACTGATAAATCTGCACCTGGTTTCCCAATCGCCTTTCGTTCTCGTGACGACTGTGCTTGTAGTCCAGAACGGCTAGATTTAGACAGGTTAGTTAAAGTATAAGATTGTTTTGGGTTGCAAACATTACAAATGTAATAGGGAGCGCGTCTAAATTCAGGATAGCTTTTAAAAGTTACGGATTACCACTAGGGTGCATTAAAGTACCTTAATTCAAGTAAAAGCTCCACTAGGAAAGTACAGCAAAAGGCCCTTTTCTTTGAATTCTAAACGTTAAAACAAACTAGTATATCAGATTTATCTTCTTTTCAAAGATGTACAAACAGGATTTTATCAATTTATTATATGTATTCCGAATCAATAGTCTAATAGTTATTATTTACAAAAACAGAACAGGGAGAAAATAATTAGATACCTCATACGTAAAGCACATATGAATGAATTGATATTATGTATTTTATCATATCAAACACATTTTAATGTGAATATTAAATGTTAACTGTTGTTATCAGACATTGCTTGGAGGAGTGCCCCCAGCTAGGAGGCTTGCATAGACTAAGACTGCTCAATTTGCAACACAATATGATCACCAACATCCAGAATCTGTCACACCTGCGGTTCCTTGTCTTCCTTGACTTGTATGACAATCACCTCACAGAGATGACTGGTATTGCAGCGTTAAGCTCTCTCAGAGTGCTTATGTTGGGGAAAAACAGGTTTGTCTTCAAACACCAATACTGAAAAAAAGAAAACACATTAAAATGTGGGTTTGAATTTGCACAATTGTTTTTTATGCATGTTATAAGACTGGCACTGCTATGTCTTAACACCTTGATTATGTTTCCCATGGAGACCAATGTCTGAATGGAACCATACCTTTATCCTTTGTTACAGCTGTTAGCTGGAGGAAGAATAAAGTAACAAAACAAGGCGAATGCCAAAATAGGTAGCTTTAACACTATAAGATACAGTACTGTACTGTAATTTTTTAAAAACATTTTGTATTCCAGAATCGAGATGATAAGCTGTCTTCACAACTTGACAAAACTAGATGTCCTAGACTTGCATGGAAATCAGGTATCAGAATGTAATGCAACGAATACCAAAAAACATATTTTATTTTGTTAAATGCAATGTCTGCTGGGGCAGCTTACGATTCATCTTATGCAAATGTTTTCTTCACAAGTTTGGGTAATCATTGAAAAAGGGGGAATAGCAGGTGTAAAACTAGCTTCAAGTAATTAGTAAAATGCGGATACATTTTCTTCATACGCATCTGCTGCCTGTCCAGGTTTCCTTTTGTAGAACGTACTTTAATGATACTGTGTATGTAGGATTGGATGTTCTTACCTTGCAAGAATGACAGCGGTCAAGATGTTACCTCAGACACTGAGAAGGGACAGACTGCTTTTTTAAGAATGTACTTCCAACTACACGAATTGAAAGTGTATTTTGTAATTAACAAAAACACAAATTTTCTTCAAAACAATTCTTTACTAGATCATTGTATTGTGGACGGCCCAGGTGACCACAGCACACAACGGGAATAGTTTTATCCCAAATGCAGTGCCTAAAGTGACAAACCACACAGCCTTAGTTCTGGACTGGATTTTGCAGCGCCCAGGGCTAGTTAGGTTCTCTATTGTAGCCTAGGGGGCTTTGTTCACCAGAGCAGTGAACTACGCTACACAGAAACTCCCTTTAATCAGTTAACATTGACCCCTCAAAAGGTCAATGAACAACCTTGCTTATATTTGTTGCTGTCTTTTAAAGGCTTGTACACTAGTAAATGTAGGCCTAGTGGCACTGCCATTGTGAATTGTGAATGTATTGGCAACCCTGTCATGTCTTGTGCTTAAGACTGTTGGAAAACACAAAAGACATAATGACATATCTGATAATTCGCTTTTGTCTTCAGATTTCCCAAATAAAAAATGTGTCCCATCTGAGTGAGCTGCGAGTGTTGAACCTAGCAGGGAATTGCATCTCCGGTGTGGAGAACTTAGAGGGCTTGGACTCCTTGACTGAGCTTAATCTGCGACGCAACTCCATCTCTTCTGTGGTAAGGGCACCCTTTGTGAGTGAAGAGAGGAGGGATTTGCAGGAGCAAAACCAAATTTGCGAGAAGTCTTGTGTACAGTTAAACTGATAGACTGCCTCATCCGTTTAGCTCAAACTAATGCCATATGCAGATTTCACAGATTTCTTTCTTCATAAGTGTTATAAAAAGGGTAGAGCAGAATAATTCTGTTCATTATATTATGTGTAATTTGCAAATTATCAAATACTTGAAAAAGACCTTTGTATCATTAGTTGGTTAAAAGGATGGCTATTTTGTTTCTATAGTTTTAATCTCACAAGCAACACAGTGCTTGCCTAAACAAGCTGGTTGGTTTGCAATCACCAAATCTATCCTGACTCAAGAAGTAGACCGTGATAACAAAGAAGTCTCACTCAGGACCTTATCGACTGCTTTAAATGTTATCTCGACTATTTGTCACTTGAAAATTCAACAGTCGATAGATATTAGGAAAATGTTAGTGTGCACTTTTACTTTGTAGAGGTGTTGTAATGGAATCTTGAAAAAAAGTGGAAGTGGGCATTTATGCAAGTGTATTGTTCTCATATACACTATCAATAAGGATATTATGGTAGTTAGTTTTATCAGAGAATTTGATTCTGTAAGATCTGAATGGTCTTTTTACTTTTCATTTCAGAATATTGGTTTACTTTTTTACAGTTGCTAATAGGAGATGTTCAGTTTAGAGGCACAGTTATTCCGATTGACCTAGTCAGTCAGCCCTTAGTAAAAGTTAATGTTGTTAAAATAATTCTAACGACGCACGTGTTAGGATAGAGATTGGACAAGGAATTGAAAACCAAAATGCACTCAAGTAGGGGACACTCTCACCTTTTTTTTAAAGGAGCAATATCGTTGATGGTCTACACACCAGATCAGTACACTAAGACAACATCACTTGATGTGAAATTGGTTCTAAGTGTAGCCTCAAGACTGCCTGGTTATCAATAGAAGAACAGAATTAGACAGAGATAATTGGTTACATGTAACACATCATAGACTATAAAATTAAATCACAATTGCAGTTGGAGGAAAAAGTATTGAAAAAAAAAACTGATGTTGGCACAAGACAAGTGTGTGTCTGGCATACGGTGTTTTAATTTGAATTTACAGAGGTTAACACAGTTATCCTCAGACCTTCCCTAAGATTTTTGTAAGCCTTTGTATTTTATTGGCAACTGGCATCTTACTGTGTTAAGATTTTTTCTTTGTTAGCCCTGTTTGTTCTACATAGATTTGTTCATTAGCTTGACCTTCTATTGTCCAGTTTCTTCTTAGAAAGTCTCTTATTGAGTAGTTGTACCTTCGAGCTAAATAATTGATCCTTTAAAGTAATTGGTCTAGAACATTTCATAAGTAAAGTCATCATCCGACTATTCCTAAAAGTATAGACTGTGAAGGCTTTTGTTGCCTAGCAACATCAGTTAAACACGACTTTCTTAACACCTTGCATATTCCTTTGTCTGGCCATAATATAATACACCTAGTCAATATCTCGATAAATAAATATGTTACATTATTTATCTATTTTATATAGAGAACTCCCTCTTTGTCAAGCGTGACTCCTTTTCAAGAACACTGATAAAGTGAAATCTCGTTTATATCTCAGTCAGTCTTTATCTGATCGATCTATGCTTGGGTAGTCGGCCAGCATGGCACTTCCACACTGTTGTTTGACACAACAGGACTGTTTTGGCATGCCAAGTTTTATGTGTGGGCATAGTGCAGAGCCTGGTTGCATGACTAGGCATCTCACAGTTTAAAAGACAACACAAACACACACCCACACGTGTGGATTCCATGGCGTTTGATGACCGCATTTGCTCAGCCTGAATTAGACTGTTTCTGTGCTATTGTTCTTGAGTCAGCCTAGGAATTAAATTATTATTTCTTACTGACTGTTTAAATTGTTCTCTTTCTATTTGTGATGCTGGCGCTGACACACTACCCCGATGGCTCCCCACCTCTTCTCACGCTGTTTAAAACCCTGATTAACCAAATCGAAGACTGACACATGCACGCGCGCGCACACACACACCCACACACAAACACACACACACACAAACACACACACACACACTCAGACTCACAGACTACTGCGTCTGGCTGGTTACTATGACATTGTTTGTGTGTGTGTGTATGTGTGTGTGTGTGTGTGTGTGTGTGTGTGTGTGTGTGTGTGTGTGTGTGTGTGTGTGTGTGTGTGTGTTAGTTGCCTGCCAGCCAGCTGCTCCACCTCACATCATCCACCCCCGCAAAAGCCGCCATGAATTCTGTGTGAATCCACAATGTGTCCTCAAGAATATCTTTTAGCTTTTGAAAATAAAACTAAAAAGCTAAAACATATTTAGCATCCTTTGTTCGGGCAATGCTAGTTAACTGCTGCGTTTCTGTTTGTGCGCCAGCTGGTTAGTCCATTTCCTATAAGCAGAGCGGGCAAGCTCTTATAGCAGGGGATATCTGCATTAAGGCAGCCCCCCCACCCTTTCTCTCTCTCGCTGTCTCACTCTCCCCCTCCCCTCCCTGTGCAGCCACAGCACTATGCGAGTGTGTGCGCGCGCAGGGCGGATGGGGCTGTATGCCGTAGCTGGGAACTGCAAGGTGACTGAGCGTATGCATAGAAATATTATGGTCTAAGCTGCACATGGTGTATGGACATGGTTCTCCTTTTCTTTTTACCCCTATATTTCTGCTCTCTCTCCCATTCTAGACAGAGGTAGACCGGCTTCCCTGCCTGCAGCGGCTCTTTCTCAGCTGCAACAGCATCACCAGGTAAGATTTGCTACTTAACCCTCTCACATCCATAGCTCAGGGGCTGGCCAGCCCTGTTCTTCTGCTTTCACTCAGGGCTGGGCCTGGCCTCCATACTGCAGAAGAGGAACTGAGCCATGTTGCCTCCTTTGAACACACACACACACACACACACACACACACACACACACACACACACACACACA
>JAVQJS010134782.1:0-14269 GCA_036024795.1 Galaxias rostratus | reverse complement strand
GTCCTGTTGGCAGCACAACGACTCAGTGGTTAGCACCGTTGCCTCACAGCAAGAAGGTCCTGGGTTCAAACCCCACCTGTGGGCCTTTCTGTGTGGAGTTTACATGTTCTCCCTGTGTTAGCGTGGGTTTCCTCCGGGTACTCCGGTTTCCTCCCACATTCCAAAAACATGCAGGTAAATTGGTCACTCTAAATTGTCCGTAGGTGTGAATGTGTGTATGAGAGCTTGTATGTCTATATGTTAGCCCTGCGATGGACTGGCGATGTGTCCAGGGTGTACCCTGCCTCTCGCCCGAAGTCAGCTGGGATAGGCTCCAGCTCCCCGTGACCCTGCATAGGATAAGCGGTTCTGATAATGGATGGATGGATGGACATCTTTAGCTTTTGTTATTTATAGAAGTATGTTTGGTCCTGTTGGCAGCACAACGGCTCAGTGGTTAGCACCGTTGCCTCACAGCAAGAAGGTCCTGGGTTCAAACCCCACCTGTGGGCCTTTCTGTGTGGAGTTTACATGTTCTCCCTGTGTTAGCGTGGGTTTCCTCTGGGTACTCCAGTTTCCTCCCACAGTCCAAAAACATGCAGGTAAATTGGTCACTCTAAATTGTCCGTAGGTGCGAATGTGTGTGTGAGATGTTGTATGTTGTAGGTGTTAGCCTTGCGATGGACCGGCGACCTGTCCAGGGTGTACCCCGCCTCTCGCCCAATGGCGGCTGGGACTGTGCATGGGATAAGCGGTATTGCAAATGGACGGATGGATGTTTGGTCCCTTAAAATTGTAATAAACTTTTGGTACAATTTGGGGTGTCATTCCTACATCGTTCTCCCATAGAAAACCCTCAAATAAAAGGTAATGGGAAAGGTTTTTCTTTTGAATAACAGAAAAGTTGGATATGGGTTTGACCTGTAGATAGCCGATAGGTTAGGGTCTATCCTGCAGATAACAGATGGGTTAAGGCATGTCCTGTAGATAGCAGATAGGTAAGGGTTTGTCCTGTAGCTAGCAGACGAGTTACGGTTTGCACTGTAGATGTCTTACTCTAGCCTCTGGATCCAGTGGGAGGTGTCCCTGGCTCTCCCTCTCCATCAGGCGCTGGTGAGCCTCCAGTGCCTCGGTGCTCCAGTGCTCCAGCTCAGCCAAACGACCCTCCAAAAGGGACGCGGCCCGCTGCAGATCACCACATGTGACTTCAGCTCTGGCAAGGCCCTGCCAAACCTGTTTGACAGAACCAAAATAAGTCATCTGAAGTCAGCTCTTTTACTCCTTTAATTTGATATGATTGCAATTTTAATCTTCAATCTGGTTCGCAGTTAAGTACCATTAACCGTTGAAATTGAAATACACGTCAATAAAAAGTTGCATTGATCAAGATAGACTACCGTTTTAAGTGTTTGTCTGTTTTTTTCAGCATCATCCTCTGAGAGATCTGGCTGTGCACTTACAGAGGCTGAATCCACCTCAACTATTTTCTTGCTCAGCAACTAGTGGAACAGGAAAAGAAAGCTGATTAAATTATAGTGAAAGAAGTCCATCCATCTATCCATCCATCCATTCATGCATGCATCCATCCATCCATCCATCCATTCATGCATCCATCCATTCATCCATCCTCCCTTCCTTCCATCAATCATTCACCCATCTATGTCCTAGCCCACCTGAAGTCTTTTCCTGTAGGCCTTCAGGGGGACAATAGACAAGTCCAGAGGCTCCCTCAGTGTCGAGCTGGCCTCCTGGGTCAGACTCCTCACAGCCTGAGGACTGGAAAGGCCCTCACTGGGCTGGGTCGACACCTCCTGAAAAAAAGAAAGGTACGAGGTTATCGCTTGTGCCCCTAGAGAATTTACCACACACTTTGATGTAATGAAAGTGTTAAGGATTTTGAGGAATTAAACTCACAAACATTGCTGTCTTCATGTGTTCGGCCCACTGCTTGTTGACTTTCCTGAGCTCCATGGCTAGAGCACGGCTGGTGGCGGGCTCTGTCACATCAATCAAGAAGTTCCCCGCCTCGTTCAAACGACCCTGACAGGAAGTCCATTCCCCCATTCCATGGGACACGCCCTGAAGATGCCAGTAATGCACAATGCCAGTCATGCTCAAATATTCACCCCAGCCATCGAAACGTCAGGGCAGCTTAGACAAATACCCTAGCTTAGCAGTCAAATACATGTACACAAATCAAGTCGAAGGGTATCTACACAGAGAGGTATAGATATATATCAGGTATTGTTGAGCTGGCTCTGGAGCAAATTGACATCAGTTTAGAGAGGTATGTTTGAACTATCAAATCCAGACCATTTTTCCACACCTGAAAACAACATTCCAATGTTAGGATCAAGGGTAAATTCTAACTCCAGGATGGTAAAGTAGGCTCTGCTATGGTAAAGTATGGTAATGGTAGAGCCCAGCCCTGACTGACGCCTGTACCTTGGTAGCAGAGGTTTGGCTGTGAGCCTCCTGAGCCAGCCAGGTCAGTAGTGAAGATAGACATCTGTCATAAGCCTCCCAGGTAGTCACTGTTCTTTCCATGGTGCCTTTCACAGCCTCCACTGCCTCTTCAGTCAGCTTTGTTTCCCTCTCTGCCTCCTTCACCTGCTGTGTGACAAGCAGAGAATGTCCTTCTGGAAAGAGAATGCAGGGTCAAAGGTCACACGATTACTCTTTAAATAGGCCAAACACACATCCAGACCTATGGTTGAATCAATAGGTCACACCCACAAACTGAACATGCAAGCATACACACAAAAACCCAGGTTCATACCTAGAGCTGCCTTGCTGCAGAAGGTGTTGGCTGTTTGCCTTAGTTTTGCGAGGGCCTCTGTTAGGGTAAACACAAGGCCTTGGCGCTCTGTCGTTTCCTAAAATTACAAATACAAATGGCTAACATTACCAAATCAACCTTTTTAGGTTTCTATTTTGTCACACATATAGAAAATTGCTCATACTGGGAATTTGCGCTTTTAATCACCAAACAGCTATTCTAGCACCTTTTTCAAATGGCTACTGTACATTGTAGACACTGCAGATCTTTCAAGACTATATAATTTACTGTCCAGAAATGGTATGGGCTACATCGGCAAAACGATTGACACACACATGCCAGTCTTGCAGGAGAAGATGCACCGCCTCTTTGGAACTGAAGGGGCCTTTCCAGGTGCATAGTTTGTCACCTATCTGGCCAAGAAGGTCTAGGACAATGTGTCGCTGTTCATGATATTCCAACTTGATCCCATGGTATTTGGCTGTCACACGTGCATTGGTGAAACTGTGTTGAAGAGAGAGGGTAATTCTTGGTGACAATGTAATGGAGGAAAAAATCTTTGAATTCAATTCAATAGTTATCCCCAAAACCTGCTCATTCATTTGGATCTTAGACAGTCTGAAAGGTTTGACAGTAAACCCAGAGTTAACCTAAACGCAGGACACACAAGGAGAGTGGAATGAAGGATTTGATGGTTTATAGAGGCAGAGGCTGGGAGATGAGAAGCGCTGAAGCAGAGGTTAGCCAGCAGTAAGCAATCGTTCTAGCGCAGGCACAACAAGGAGCAGTACTCTGCAGTGCAACAACAGTCTGACAATGAGTGGGTGAAAAGCTGGGGTAGATATACTAAAAAGAAGATGAGATGATTGGAGGCAGGTACGGTAGATGCATCATGGTGTGGTGTGGTGTGGTGGTGGCGCTGGAGGGGGAGACAGACATACGCATGCCACAGACAATTACACAGTGGGACCAGCAGGGGGATACAGAAGGGAAAGGAACAAACCACAACACTCAACAGAGGCATGGCACTGGCCATAACCCAGTGTGTATGAAGCACCATTGAATGAAAAGGTGATCTGATATATGGAATGCTATATGATATGTATATAAAAGCAATTATAGAAAATCATTCTCACCGTCTTTTGATCTCGTCGACCTGTTCCAGCGGAACAATCCCAGCCCCAGCCTGGTCTGTGTTGTTAAACACGTGGAGGGTGTGGAGGTGGTGTTTCATCTCCTCAGAGGCAGTCTAAAGCACAGGGCAGTGTGTTGGTGTCAAACATGTGGAGGGTGTTGAGGTCGTGTCTCATCTCCTCAGAGGCAGTCTAAAGCACTAGACAGTGTGTTGGTGTTAAACATGTGGAGGGTGTTGAGGTGGTGTCTCAGTCTAAAGCACAGGACAGTGTGTTGGTGTTTGCACCATAAGATCAGTGATTCAAGAATTGACAGGGAGATCTTATGGGGAACACACCTTGAGCTTCTCCTGCTGGGCCCTGGCCTCCTTGGCTACCCTTGAGTGGTCCTGGGAGTCCCATCCTGCTTCTGTTAACACTTCCTCTATGTGCTTCAACCACAGCATGATGGAGTCCATAGGATGGGGGAGGCACCTGTCCAGTTCAGCTTTACACTGTTGTAGCTGCAGAAGTGAACAGGGGCATTGCCAATCCAATAAAGTGTGTGCACACATACGCATGCACGCACGCACGCATGCACGCACGCACAGACAGACAGACAGACAGACAGACAGACAGACAGACAGACAGACAGACAGACAGACAGACAGACAGACAGACAGACAGACAGACAGACAGACAGACAGACAGACAGACAGACAAAAGCACATGTAGGTTGAAAAAAAGGTAGAGTAGAAGGCCACTATAAGTCTCAGCATCAAGTTTACCTTGTGCAACCACAAACATCTGGTTTGTCCAGTCCCCACGCCCCCCCGCCTAATTTTAGAGGGAGGCACGTTGCAGATATACTGTTTGTACAAACCTTCCAGCCCTTAAAGCCTTACACGCCTCTCCCAGTACACTGGATAGTTGATAAGGTGTACTGTTACTGTAGAGGCATGCCAGTCACAGCTCTATTGGGGCTGAGGTCTAGTTAGATGTGTGTGGATGCATCTGTACAGATTAGACTAAGGGCAGTTTCATTAAAAGCCTTTAATTACACATTTAGTCAACATTTAATTGAGCAAATTTTTTACCTACTGCGGTTTAATAACCTTTAGTTTTTAAAAATAAAAAGTTTAATTAGTAAAATTACATGACACACAGCTAATACACTGTGTGTTAAAATAAACGAGCTTTCCTAAGTGAACTGCATGAGATAGATTACAAAGCGTCCTTCCCACAGTTTTCTGCAAGTTTCTTCACGTTTCGCCAGTGCCTCAGGTGAAGCCATAGGCAGGGGCGGTCCCCGGCAATGTGAATAATTAACAGATTCTCATACGGACACTTCAGAACTGGGCCCTGTTCAATACCTGCATGGGGAAATGCGTTAAGTCGTATAGTCAGGCTGCGCTAGAGAATGGTAACGCTCATTAGTATCCCCTTTACCCGTAGTGTAAAGTCCGTAATGTAGGGTTGCACGTATTTACTCTACAAGTGTCATATATTGTGTTTGGGTGGTCCTTTCCATCACTTATTTGTCCCACATTAATGGAACACTACTATAAAACGTATGCTGATGTCACGCTTTTCTCACTTTGCCAAAATACATATTAAATTGCATGCGTATTACAAAAATTTACTGATCTTTAAAAAACTATCGTCTGCTAGCTGAAATACACTGCCCTCCTGTGGTCATTTATAAACTAAAAGATAGATGGATTTTCTTGTATTACTTATAACTACAGCTTGTAACTTCAAATTGTATATCAAATATTACAACACACAGAGTAGCCAAAAAAAAAGTAGTTTTAAGACTCATTAATAACAGCGGGTCTGACAACTCGCCGACAATATAGTCTGTCGGTGACCCACATCCAAAATCAAGCAGAGGCTACCATATTACGTCAGACTGTATAATGACCAAAGAGACCAGAGAGCTATTACCACAGTATAAAGGGAATTAGGAGAATTTTACAAGTATGTGGTGCCTCGACAACGACAGGTCATTTCCACAGGAATTCGACATAACGTTTTATTTTTTACATAACGTCAGCTGCCAGCCTCTCATTTAGACTCTTTTATTCAAATTTTAAAGGGGTGACATTTACAAAAAAAAATCCAAGTGGCACAATTAGGTAAATGTTTTCACATGAAAACAAACCTTATTTAATAATATATATTTATCAGATACTAATAACACCAAAACTCTCAGATCCATGTCTCAATCTTAAATTTAGCATTTTATGTTTTATACTCCCCTACAGATAATGGTATGACCGACTCCCTGCCGCGAGGTGTTTTTGTACCCTATGCTACAGAACAGATTTGTGTCGCGCGGGCCTCCAATCGATATCACTGCACACAATTATACAGAAGATGCTCGTTCACAAAATCAAAACAATAAAACGAAGAACAAAAACTTTAAAACAAACTTTGGCCTATGCTAGAACTTGTACAGATTGAAATTATATCAACTTTCTCGTAGTTTGTTGGGTGCGCGGATTCTTTTTATTTTACTACTATAGTATTGCTATTGAACACATTTTTTTGAGAAGCTCGCGCCAGTCTGATGAATTCTCCGAAACGAGACGATGATGATGTGCCCGTTAAAGACCCGGTAAAATACGGAGAATTGGTCATTTTGGGGTGAGTAACATCTGAGGTTTTAACAATAGGTTAGTATTGTAGTATTCTTAGCCCAAGGCTATGCTCCATCACTACAAAAACTGCAAAAGATGACGTGGGAGTTAAGCAGGTTTTCTCTTCTTTTAGAAAAAAAAAACATTTTATTTTAGTGCATCGTGATGGACGCGTTGTACATTTAATCTTCTACTATTACGCTTTTTTCTCAGTATTGAAATATTTGTAGAAACGTGAGTGTGAGATATGCCGATGTGTTCACTCAGCTATTGGCAACTTTGTGACATAGATTGCATTATGTTTGGTTAAATAAACATGAAACAATTTATAAAATTCACCACTACAACAACCAGTTTGCCTGTTTCATTTATTTGTAGCCTACTATTCCATGATACGGGAAAACTAAAGTAAAAATACTACGGACATAATCTATTTTTCAATGGACGTCTGAGTGGGTGTAAAATCAGCACTCGATTGCTCAGGCTGAAAATCCCTATGATGTCATACTATTCTGGAACTGCCTGTGATCGCAGAAAGTGGGACAGGATCAAACCAAATGGAAAAGAAATGGCCTAAATCTATGCACCAACATCCCTATTTATGTAAAGACACTTATGGGAAAAAAAGCTGTTACTAATTAGCAAAAACGATTATCAATCAGCCATTGGTGAGCATACATCCTTTCCCACACACATTGACAGGATGTGCTAAAAGGAACTACTGGCTTTCAACATTTCCTACCCAGCAGTCTCAGAGATGACGCTCTTTAGGGGCTACAATACTGCCTGTCACAACAGAGCTAAAACACACACACACACACACACACACTATTTTGCTCCTTGTCACTGTCCATCCTGCTGTGTGGCACTTCCTGTGTGCGCCAAAGATAAGTGACCTAACGGCCTCTCTCTTTCCCCTCTGAATGTGGCCAAAGAGTGAGGAGACGGGCGCTGCTGGCACCTGAATACTAATCAAGTTCGTATCCTGGCACTGGCTGGGATCACCACCCAAACCCAGGCAACTAAACCTTTCCAGGGAAATCGCATCTCATCTTAGTCACAAGGAAAGCGACGATTGTTGCGTGACTATGCAGCTGAAATTCTGTCGGCCGTGATGACGACCTATCCTTCCACGCGCGCCGATTCTTATGCAGACGTATGCACGGATAGGCTGACACAACACACAATGTAGTTCAGATTCTCAAAGTGTTCCCATCGCTGCAAGCAGGCATCGTGTTTCTTTGGCCTATATTCATCACACATTGTTTACCTCTCTGTTGGATCCACCTTGACGGTCACATGCTGCGCGGTCATTGCCGGCCTATCTCTGTGGGAGCGGTGTGATCTTTCTTCGGCCTACAACCTTAGATAGCTTTTACCGTGTTTGCAGCACTGTGTGGGGCCCATCTCTTTCTCTCTCTCTCTCTCTCTCTCGCTCTCTCTCTCTCTCTGTTTATCTCTTGCTCTCTCTCACTATTCTCTGCCATCTCCGTCTTTGTCTACACACTAGCCCCCCTGAATCGTTCTCTCTTTCTCTCTGGCTCGCTCTTTTTCTCTCTCTCTCTCTATCTCTCTCACACACACACAGATAGACACCTTTTATATCTCTTTCATGCACCCTCACCCGCTGTCCCTCTCCTTCCTGTTGCCCCCCCCCCCCCTCTCTTTGAGGAAGTTTGCTGACACCAGAGAGAGAGAAGCAGCAGCCTCCTCAGTGGCTCGACCTTCCACCAAAATAAACCCTGTGTCGGGGGGCAGAGAGAGTGAATATTTAATACAGAGTGTCGCCTGTGTGCGCGCATGCAGACCAGGGCTGCCCGGGCGAGTGGCGGTGAGCTTAGCTGTTTGCCTTCTGCCCTCTTCCACTCCCCCTGTCCTCCTAAACCTCTCTTCTACTGTCCTCCTGAACCTCTCTCCCCCTGTCCTCCTAAACCTCTCTCCCCCTGTCCTCCTGAACCTCTCTTCTACTGTGCGCTCGCTCCCCATTTCTCTACCTACAGCTCGGCCTTTTGGCGTGGCCTCGTCCATTCTTTGTTGACTCCAGTATCCCCCCCGCCTCCCCACAATGGCTACTGACCTCTCTTTCTGCTTCCCCTATTGTCCTCTCTCTCTCTCTATCGCTCTCTCTCCCTCTCCCTCTCCCCCCTTCCTCTTCTTATCTCTGTCTGCCTCTTCTCTGTCTGCCTCTCCCCCTTCCTCTTCATATCTCTGTCTCTCTCTCGCTCTCTCTCTCTCTTCATATCTCTGTCTCTCTGTCTCTTCCTTTGTTTTCCTTTGGCCTTCTGTCTGCCCTGCTCTGTGCCACAGAGCTGACACGCAGAGACACGGACAGAGCAGGAAGCAGAGTGTCGTTCCCACCCTCCCTCCTCACTCTCAGCTGAACAACTGGCCTCATTGTCTGGCCTCCTCTGCCCTGCTCTGGCGTGATCCTGTGTCGGGCAGATCTGGGCCTGTCAGCTGCGGTCTTGTCTAAGACAGAGACGCTCACACAGAGAGAGAGACAGAGAGAGAAAGAGAGAGGGATGTATCTTGACATCGCTCAGGTGGGTGGCTACACGTGGGAGAAAAGTGCAGACCGCTCTCCTAGTGCCGCTGATTCCGTTTGGAAGCCCGAGTTTGTGTCCTTCCCACAGGCTTGCCTACCCGTTGGGCCGTCTCCGGGTAGTTTTAAATAGGTACCACGCGCCACCAATTAGCTAAAGGCTAACGCCGGCGTACTGTGAATACCGAGCGTGACAATGCAGTTCCACTCGGCTTCTCAGGGAAATTGAGGAGGACATATTGAGGGTATCATCTTCTTTGAAAAGCAATTAAAGAGGAACGCCGTTGCACTTCCAAGACATGTTGACACGCTCTGTGTCTCCCCAATCTGTCTCAACAATTATCCAAAAGAAATGATGAGAGAAGGCGTGCCGCCGGCGGGCCGCTTCGTAGGGAGAACTTCAACTTTGAGCGCGTGTTGCGTTGGAGTGGTTGGGCGCTCCATTGTGTACGGCCGCCAGGGTAAGAGCCCCATGGTATGCCGAGCGGGGCTCGGGTGCGGAGGGGGGCTGGAGCGCGGAGGGAGTGAATTGGGCTCAAGTGGTTTCCTCTTAGCCGGGGTGAGGTTCAGCGCTGGTACCCGACCGGTGAATGGCCATTGACGACGTTGAGTGCGGTGAGCAGAGTAATAAAAACAACAACTGAACTGATGGGGTGGGGATGGGGGGGTGGGGAGATTTTTAGGGCCGTAAAAGAGGACGAATACAATGGGGTGTTTTTTCTGTGTGCCGTTCCTTTGGTGTCCTACTGTTTGTCTTTTCGACTGTAGCGTGTGTCATCTGGACGTCTGCTCTGAATTCAGCGCGTCTATTTCCAGGCATTGTCTAAACACAGTTGTTTCCGTCCCCTTTCTAATTTGGACTTGTTGGTTTTTGCCCTCTCTTTTTCGAAGGTACAATGGCTCTCTGCCCAGTGGAGACCGCGGACGCAGAAAGAGCCGCTTTGCTCTGTACCGCAGGACCAAGGCCAACGGCGTCAAACCCAGTACTGTGCATATTCTCAACACACCGCAGGACAGCAAGGTGTGTGTGTGTTGGGTGTGTGTGTGTGTTGTGTGTGTGTGTGTTGTGTGTGTGTGTTTTGTTTGGGTGTGTGTGTGTGTGTGTGTGTGTGTTTGTGTGTGTGTGTTGGGTGTGTGTGTGTTTGTGTGTGTGAGGTGGATTACGTTTCAAGGGAGCTAGTTCTTGCCTTGTTTTGCGTAAATGGCTGTGTTTACATATTTCTGTACGTCTGTGTATCTCTGTATCTCATTGAGCAACACATATTTCCTGCCTGTAGTTGATAGCACCGTTTCCTGTCTTGGAAAATGGCAGCCAGTTTGAGTTTTGTGAGATGGCAGATGGCCCGACATAGTGATTTTGCGCACACCCGTAGACCCTAGCTACAAACTCCATTCAAACAAGTGGCCCCTTAACGTTCTGTGAAGACACACTGACTCAATTTTCTTGTTGTCATTCCAGGCCGTGCACAGCAGGGGGCAGCACAGCATCTCTTTTACCCTGTCCCGCAACCAGACGGTGGTAGTGGAGTACTGCCATGACCACGACACAGACATGTTCCAGGTAAAACTCCTCTAACGCGAGGCACTGTTTGGTTTGGATGGAAAGGGTCGGAGATTGTTGTGTTAAAGTCAAAACGAATGACCCCTTGGTATAAGATGAGGCTAGCCCTCCCCTTACAGCAGAAAGAGGTTCATAATCATCCAATCTCCAAAATAGGTTTGATAGGGCCGTATTAGTTGAGGGCCTTTTTACATTCTTTGAACTAATACAGCTCTTTGTTATGCCTCGGCTTCTCATTGAACTTCCTGGTGTCCGTATATACCCTGTGTCTAGTGTTCCCATGAGCCCAGGCAACGGTCCTTGTTTTGTTTCCCACCACGATCAGATCGGTCGTTCCACAGAGAGCCCCATCGACTTTGTGGTGACGGACACCTCCGGAGGGGGCAAGGAGTGCGAGGACCCGTCGGTGGCGCCCAGCACCATTTCCCGCTTCGCCTGCCGGGTGGTGTGCGAACGCAACCCGCCGTACACCGCGCGGATCTACGCCGCCGGGTTCGACTCCTCCAAGAACATCTTCCTGGGGGTGAGCGGCGAGGCCGCGTCAAGCAGGGCTTAGCGTGGCGTGTCGACGGTCGCTGACGCGAAAACTTTAAAAGACAACGGACACTTATCAAGATCACCTATGTACCCTTAGAGTTATATATGTAAAAAACAGCAACACAGGAGCGACAAAGAAATATCAAATTATGACCATGCAAATTGAAACGGTCCATGGCCACCATGATGACCCCCCTCCCCCTCCCTTGTACCCCGTGTCCGTCAGGAGAAAGCCACCAAATGGAAGAACCCCGACGGCCACATGGACGGTCTGACCACCAACGGGGTGCTGGTGATGCACCCCCAGGGCTTCCCCGAGGACTCCCGGCAGGGCCTGTGGAGGGAGATCTCCGTGTGCGGGGACGTCTACGCCCTCCGGGAGACCCGCTCCGGCCCCAGCCGCGGGAAACTGGTCAGTGGAGCTCCGCCCTCGGGCTTAGATAGCGGTCCGATGTGGGTGCCTTTGTGTCGGCCTAGTGTGAGCATTGCTCTTATTTCTGGAGCTTTTCTTTTTTCTTGTTAGTTTTAGACTTTTTTTGAAATCGAAGCCGCTATTATACAAATTTCTAGGCAATGCATAATATATTAGTTGGTTGTTTTTATGTGTATATGTAATTTTAAGTAATGATACTATGCGGGCAATATCATGTATTGCTCATACTAGGTGTGTATTTATCTCTCTGTGTGTGTGTGTGTGTGTGTGTGTGTGTGTGTGTGTGTGTGTGTGTGTGTGTGTGTGTGTGTGTGTGCGCGCGTGCATGCACGTGCGTTTGTGCGTGTGTGTGTGTTCTCCACAGGCGGAGGGGGAGAGCAGTGCTCTGCGCGACGGCTCCCTGGTGGACTTGTGTGGGGCCACCCTGCTGTGGCGCACCGGGGAGGGCCTCCTGCGCGCCCCCACCCTCCGCCACCTGGAGGCGCTGCGACAGGAGCTCAATGCTGCCCGGCCACAGTGTCCCGTGGGCCTCAGCACCCTGGCCTTCCCCAGCCTGCCGCGCAGCCACAGGTGGGGCTAACCATGTGTTTCCCCTTACTTAGTGAGGAGCTCTGTCACGCTTTAACAAAAAATAAATTCTTTGTTTTTTAATGATGTACTGTTTGTACACTTTTGCTGCCATTCAGCTTGCAGGTTTGCTTCAAGGGCCAGGGTTAGGGATGAATATCCATGTGCTGAATGCGCCCTGTTCTAAAGGTCTACTCTGTGTATGGTCTGTGCACTGACATTAAGACTATATTGCCTTGTGTCTGTAGCCTGGAGGAGCGTCAGCCCTGGGTCTACCTCACCTGCGGCCACGTCCACGGCCGCCACGAGTGGGGTCAGAGGTCGGAGGGCCGGGAGGAGCGGGGGGAGGGCGAGGGCGGCGGCGGCCCCCCGGGGATCCGCCGAGAGTGCCCGCTGTGCCGGAGCGTGGGCCCCTACGTGCCCCTGTGGCTGGGCTGCGAGCCGGCCGTCTACGTGGACGCCGGCGCCCCCACCCACGGCCTGGTGCCCTGCGGCCACGTCTGCTCCGAGAGGACAGCCAAGTACTGGGCCGAGACGCCGCTGCCGCACGGCACCCACGCCTTCAGGCCCATCTGCCCCTTCTGCTCCGCGCCGCTCAGCACCCCCGGCTGGACGCGCCTCATCTTCCAGGGCCCTATCGACTAGCCGCCGCCGCCCACCCCGCCCTCCTCCTCCGCCTCCGTGACGCCACAGCAGAGAGAGAACCCCCGGGCCTCGTTCAGTATGGAGGAACACGCAAGGGGAGAAGGTCAAAGGTGGGCGAGCCTGTCAAGGTGAACCTTGTGTGGACGCGGCGCCCTCGCTGAATAACGCTCTGGCCTTGCTCTTCCATAAGACCCTCCTCTCTTTCCGTGTCTGCCGATCGGGACAGGGTCGGGATAGGTGAACGGCTGTATGAAACGGTGCCTGAAACGCGAGTGCAAGGAGCCAGCCTCATATGGCCTTTGACCTATGCAGTCCGGTCCGATCGGTAAACGCGGATGGGTATTAACGGGGGGGGGGGGGGGTTTGTTTAAGGACCCCTTTGGAAAACACTACAGAACTCCCACAGAAGCAATAAAACTCCCTCAAGCAATATGCTCACTATATAAGCTAGTCAAGATGCTACGCAATTTTCAGCCGTGTTTTCGGTGATGGTGTGTTTTGAACACGACTGAAAATCCTCTCCTGCTCAGAGCTATACCTGAGGTGTGTTCAAGTCACTGGATCTTTGTGACTACCTTTGTACTTAAATCGCCTTTTATTGTCAGTGCAAGACAGCGGATGTTTTGCGTAGGTATGATCGGAATGTTTAGATGAAGTGAGGTCGTTTTTGCTGGAAGGGTCCGAGCAAACCACTCCTAACCAGTGTTAGATATCCTCGGGTTAATTGCTCTCTATTTGACCATAGTTTGAATATAGTTTTGAACACACCTCTGGTTGGTTAGTGACTTTGACAAAACAGGGTCCATGACACAGTTAAAATGAGTAAGTCAAAGGGTGTGACTTCGATAACCTCAAACATTTCTCAAAAAGACAACTATTTTGTTAAAAAAAAGGGGGAGGGAATTATTTTTGTTCATTTTGGGAGGGTGGGGGGGGACTTTCTTTAGATGTGCAGTGTTTGAGATGCGACTATTTTTCTAACTTGAGTATTCTAATTTTAGTTAACGTCTTTTTAATGTCAGCAAACTCTATGAATATGTTGGTGTGTGTGTGTGTGTGTGTGGTAGGTGATTCTAGGAGGTATTGTGAATGCGAAAATATATTGCCAACACTGTGTCACACACTCAACGCGACCATAAACATTGCCCAGACAATGAATGTAGCCAAATACTCAGGCTATGTTGCTTAGCCTTCCCAGGTGCTCATTTCAAATCGTTCCATATGATGATGCTATTTTTGTAGATGCGTATGTGGTGAAGCTAGAAAACGTCAACCGTGTCCGAATAACCTGATGTAAGAAAGATGTAAGTGATAGACAACCACACAAAAGCTTGCATGTGCTGATATATACACACACACACATACACACACACACACACATACACACACACATACACATACAACGCGCGCGTCTTGCACTGTGGATTGCCGAACCGTACATTCATTCTAATTTCAAAGTGGAATTCCTTAGT